>JAHPZR010034771.1:27500-124777 GCA_019787425.1 Platygyra sinensis
AATAATCTGCAGCGGGCTGCACTTTTGACGTCGTTTTGACGTCATCGGTTTAATAATTTGCAGCGGGCTGGACTTTTGACGTCATTGGTTCAATATTTAGTAAACAGCAGCTGGTTATAGTGAGTTATGCGTGTGGGTTTAGCCAATCAGAAACGGAGAAATATTTTGAATGAACAATAATGATATTTAAATAATGCTGGAATCCTTGTAATATCTCACAAAAAGAAAAAAAAGTTGTAATATCTCTCACTGAAACTATAACTGCTCACCGAAGTGCAAAGGCCAAAACCTTATAGTAGACTAACACCCCTGAAAAAAAACCTTGGTGGCTTGTTGAAGTCGTTGCAAAAGCTTTTGTTGTTTTTTGTGTAGCTTTCTGGAAAATACTGTTGATGGAAATGCTGTAATAGGGCGAGTAATGCTTATTTTAAATGGTCAGACGTTTCATGGGCGTTGAACGGCCTCTAAGAAAGCCAGTCAACATTGCACAGGGTTGGGTACCCTGCGAGAAGAGGTCCCCGTTTTTTCAAGGAAGATCGAAGGGACCTCTGCTCGCAGGGTAAGGGTTGGGGAAGGGCAAAATGAGTAACAATGAATTTTTCCAGGTTGTGGCTTTTCACTCTTCGTGCTTTGTAACGACGCGCACTTTTAGGAAGACACATTGAATGATCGTGTTTATATACGATCGTGTTTATACACGATCGTTTTTATATGAGGCAGTGTGGCCGAGTGGTTTAGGGCGCTGGGTTTGAAATCTGGAGGTCCCTGGTTCAAATCCTCCACCCTGCTGCTATCTGGATTTTTTCCCGGTAGTCCCGAGTTCAACTCCTCGACCGCGTTGTGTAAATAGCCAACTGGTCAGCCTCCCACCAGTTGGGATTTTTAATAGTTTATGTTCAATTTACAATATTTAGTCATCTATTTACTGTGTCCCCAATTAGCACTACAAGACTAGAAAACAATGATGCAAGGCTAATAAACTACGTAGAAAGCTTAACGGGGCAACGACTGGATAGAGTCCAAACTGAAAGCCAAGAATTGCAACCGTGGACAGCTTGACATCTCGACCTTGTTGGGTCTCGTCAGCACGGTGTTTAAGTAATGAGATAATCGGTTGATTGGCCGATTATCCACAAATGCAGATCGTGATGACCTCAGATGAAACCAGAATCCAAATTTTTGCGGATTGGCAAGTGTCACATGCAAAACGCGTGACAAAGGACAATAGGAAAAATCCAGCAGAATATCATGTCGTTATCGCGATAAGGAGACTGCAGACTGTCAAAAACTGTCCCGTACGAAAATGTTTATCCATTTCTTTTTGTCCCCTTAAAACTGTAATCAAGAGGAAGGCGGGTTTATGACTTGTAATTGTGCGCGGAGCTCTCTGTATGCATTGCGTACATATCTGTAAACTACCCACTAGGGTACCCAAGGATTGGCACCGACCCACAACTCTCCACAAGGTAAATTAGATTTTTGGTGGAAGTGTACTGTGGGTAATGTAGATCCATCATGGCGGCTACACATGAAGTCGCTCCGGACGCTTTACCGTATTTTGATCAAGGATACGATGACCCAGGAGTTAGAGAAATGGTAAGATTGTAAACTACATGTAACGTTAACATGCCTCGTGTTTATTGGCTAAACTACAGAATACAGGGCCACTTTTAATCATCCACCAAACGAGAAGGCTCGTTTGCTCTCTTGCAGCTGTCTCTAGTTGTCATCCACTGCCGAACTAAAAGAGCCAAACAAGCCACTAAATATATCGACCTAGGACTAAACTCATATATAGATCATTCCTCGTTCTTTCATCCACCGCAGAGCCAAACGAGCCATTAAATATATAGACCTTTAAAAGCGGCCCTGTAATGTGTAGTTGCTCCTGTTTATTTCATCGGGCTGTACAACAAATCCTAAGTCAGGGAGGTGTATAGTGACAACGTGGATGAGATTTTACGCGAGTTGTATACAGCTTGCTATAGGTAGTCAGGCGAGATTTCAGTTTCCTTTTGACAAAAAAAACTGTGACCGGTAGTATTGTTATACTGAAAGTTTAGGACTCAACCTGAAACTTTTAACCTGTCAGATTGTTGAGACTTCAGATACATGTATCACCAACGACTTAAGGGCGTTTGCACCCAAAATTTCCCACGTACAGGTTTTTGTAAAACTTTGACTGCAGGTAGAAAATGATAAGATTAGATTAAAAATATGAAAAAAATCAAGGGTCACTGAACTCGTTTTGAAGATAAGGCGTATCACAGACCATAGCATTACTAGGATTTCCATTACTACTGGCATATATTTAAGTTGAAGAAGAATCATATCTAAGTTATGTGTGTTCAACACAGCATATATAGGCCTATTTGATAGATCTTTACTACATATGTCATTAAATCAGGTAGAATTTGCCCTAAAAAATGCATCTTCTAAGTCAAACACACACCTATATCCATGTACCAATTCGACCCTATTTAAATAGTATATGAGAAATAATTAAAACTTTCCATGTACAGATTGTTTTTGCTTTTTAGTATAATGGAACGAATCAGAAAAGGAAGTGATCTGCCAAAAAATGAGTGGGGGTCACCGAGCATCCAAAAAAATATTCGCACACCAAGTTAATGCAAAGGTCATCAGTGTGCGCACTAGAGATGTGTAGTAGCAATGGGTGCAAATGCCCTCAAGTTATTAAACTCCTCTCTTAGGACTAATTGTGCATGCACATTTGCACTCAAAGTAATTACACTCAAGGCAGGTTCTTTAGTCTTCACTAAATTTTGGAGCAACTTCAGAATACCCGGTCACTTTATTTACCTGTGTCGGTGTGCTTTGAAGAACTAGGGATAAAACAATAGTTGCTATTCTTATTCAATAAGATGCTAATTAGTTGCCGG
Source organism: Platygyra sinensis (assembly GCA_019787425.1). Lineage (NCBI taxonomy): Eukaryota > Metazoa > Cnidaria > Anthozoa > Scleractinia > Merulinidae > Platygyra > Platygyra sinensis. The sequence goes on from JAHPZR010034771.1 coordinate 30,404, forward strand.
GTGTTCTGGAGTTTTTTGGGGTGCAACTTCAGAACACCTGGCCACTTTATTTACATGTGTCGGTGTGCTTTGAAGAACGAGGAATAGTACAAGGTACATAACACTCTGCCATGTGAAGTGAAATAACTTTATTTAAGAGCCAAAATACTTCAGCACACATGTTCATTTGAGACACAACATAAAAAAGTAAATTTATTAAGTTCTTACGATATATGCACATATACATTAATAAAAGAAACTGCTACAAATATAATAATTCTATTGTCAATTGATACAATGTACATAGATCTTACACTGGCTCATAATTCTTTTCTATGACATGTATGTGTTTGTCAGGTAAACCAGCTAGTTGAAGAAGAGACAAGACGTTACAGACCAACTAAAAACTATTTGGACTTCCTTGCTACTCCAGATTATGAAGCATTTGAGGTGAGAAAAAATATTGTTTCTTGTTCTTACCTGTTGTAGATGGGTGCCTTTTAAGAAATAGAAAACATGTACCCTGTTTCTATCGAGTTATAGAAACACAAATGGAAGTTTGGGAGAACAAGAATTGCTGTGGGAGCATGAGCTGCAGGTGAGTGTTTCCACAGCTTTTTCAAGTTGTCCTAAACTTTCACAAGTGTTTCTTTTTAACAATATTAGATTATGAGCTCGAGATTTCTATAAGGTGATAGTTGATGAGGCCGAAGGCCGAATCAACTATCGCCTCATAGAAATCAAGAGCAAATAATCTGTTAATTGTTTTAGTAGAATTCATCCGGCAGCCACTGTACTCTAATGGCTGATAGTATACGAGTAGCTCAGCCAATCAGATTGCAGCATTTGCATTAGTATACTAGTAGAATTCTACTAAAATTAGATAGAAACACGGAGTACAAGTTTTCTATTTCTTTTAGAAAACAACACAGCAAGAAAAAGGAAAACAACTTGTTAACTTTGATAATCAAAATGTAAATTCTCTTTGCTCATGGCATCATTATGTCAACAGCTTGTGGTAGTTCTGTAACTCTATCGCAGTATAGAATCACAATTTTTAACCAGTCAGCACGCATATTTTCTTAGGACTGTTTTCTAATTAGTTTTGGATCACCTTCCTTTTTTGATCTTCACGTTCACATCCTTTGTGAACAACCAGCAAGTTCTCCCTCAGCATTGGGAAAGGGGAACATCAAGCCTACTCACCTTCATCAAGTGGTATCAATTATGATCTGATATTTAATTTGGGATTTATTCTTAGCTAATGAGCTATTTTACAGGTAATCCACAGCCCTAGTATATTCTAATAAATTGAAACTAAAAATGTACAATAATTGATCGATAACAGAGCTGTCATTAAGTTTTGAGACACCTGTAGCCTTGTTATCCACATCTGTTGCAAACTTGTTACTTGGTGTTTGAATTCTATTAACGGCAGGCCAGTTCATCCATAGCATCATAGGAAAATCAATCATACTCAGCTGTAACAGGTGCTATGGGTTATGACCCTTAATGACGACACTGTACAAAAGAATAAATGTACAGAACTGAAAATCAAGAGAATCAAATTGCAATAAATTCTGATATCAGTCAAACTTAAGCGATCAAATTTTGTTCACATCGTTAGTGCCTACTTTAGCTCCAATAGCAGTTCTTAGCATGTTTTGTTTCTTTGTGGTGAATTCTCCATGTGATTTGAGACCATATATTTAGTTGTGTTAAGTTTTGGCAAAGAAAGAATGAGCACAGCTGTGCTAAATAACATGACACATAAATAAAGTGATCTATTTTATTAAGCTTATTTTATCTTCTAAACTACATGTAAGTTGCAGCTATAATAAACTTATTAATGCTATGACAATGTTGTAGTATAGTGCTACTTTAAAACAAAGATAATGATTAAAGAAGAGTTAGGCAACAGCATTGTGAGTTAATTGGAAGAGAGTTAAACTACCCCTGGCTGAAACTAACTATGTGTACTGTGAATTAATCAAATGTTTAGACACCAATCCTGAAAAAGGAATTTGAGAGAATAAGCAAAAGACAACCAATGGATTTGCTAAGCATGAAAAGGTATGTTTTTTTAGATTTATTTAATAAAGTTCTAATAACAGAGGCTTTTGACAAACAAGAATAAAAATCAGTGATAATAATTTTCAATGACGTTTTGATGACTTGTTCATTTAAACCATCCCGAAGAAATGTGGTGGGAAATCTGAATCTTTAATCTACAGAATGCTCTTTATGCAAACTCAATTAAAGCAAAACTATTTGGTACTTATTTTTTACTGTCTACGTTCCACGTTGAAGAGTTTTTAATCACCTGCAACAAGACTTCACACACCTTGCCAATATATAAAGAATGTGAAGTAATCTGCCTTTAAGAATTTGAAAATTATGAACAAGTCATGGAAACGTTATTCAAAATTATATTGCTGATTTTTATTCTTAATTAACCCATGGACTCCTGTGCCGGCCGAAAACCGGCCGTGACGAGCTTTGGCAGGGTTCTTGCTAAGTTTTTTCCTAGAAGGTAAAAACCTGAACTAGCAGGTAACTTTGTTACCTGCTGTTTCCGCCAGGGTGTGGGGCCGCCGTAGGCCCCCAGCGGGTCCAGTGGCAGTGCCACCGGTAGGGGTCCAGGGGCGAAGCCCCCGGGAGCTACTGTGGTTTTCCGTATTCAAAGTGTCTTTTAATATGAACTCGTGCACCCTTTTCATGAACCAACAATTGTTGTTATAGTCAAGTGATCAGTTTTATTTATCGACTGTGGCCTATAAGTATTATGCAACGTTTATCCCTTTTTCTCTCAACATGATGTTACTTTCTGCAACAACTTAATACTAAACTAATTTGAAATACTACTAAGCTTTGACTGCAACAGAAAATGCAATGTGCTCAAACTCAGGATTCAGAGACAAGGCCGGGCAAGCGTTTTCAAGTGTTAACTTGCGTTCAGTATCGATCACTGTCGCGTGTCAGCGGCTGTACTTAATTTAATACTACAGCAAAATAAAGGTACTATTATACGTTACTATTTACTGATTTTAATTACCACGACGCTTTTCCGACGCTTTTGGTTGAAAACAAAGTCTAACAGACCTTTCTGTCGTTTTCACGTGTGGACGCCATTTTGTAAACGTTTTCCTCACTGGATTATGGGGGGTTTCCCCCGGCCGCGAGAGGAATGGTAACGGAGACCATGGCGGAACGTCGTTTCGAGGTGGAAAACAAGTGGATTGCTTCTAACAAATGATTTATTTTCCAAAGCGTAACATCTTGCTAAATATCTGCACAGCATTGGTTTCGAAGGGAAAGCATTTTTTTTCCTATAACAATGGGATTTCACCTTTGACCAGACGAACATTCGTTGGATAATTGCGGTAATTTTCAGTGACAGCAGCCGTAAAATTCTTGACACCGGTAAAATTCCCGGTTACCGCTCTTACAAGAACCCTAGCTTTGCCTTTTCTTCACTTCTGACGTCATCACTTTGGACCAAAATTGGCATTATCTATACTCAACTTCTGCAGGAGGCAAAGATCTTTCCAATGATGCCCAGATCAGAGTGATCGGTCTAGTGGAGCCTGAGATATGCACAAAAATGCTCAAAAAGGTGAGTGAAAAACTCAGAGCAAAATTTCCTGCCACTACACCTGGCTGCTCCATGGTTAAAATGGGCTGCCTCGATGACACTTTCTTAGAAGTTTTTTAACCACAAGCAAGCCCAGTAAAAGGTCAATCACTGCAGCAAAAAGAAAAGAAATGGAGAAAAAGGAAAGAGAAAAAAAAATTCCAAAAATTGAAAAGCCTTAAGACATAGGTCACCTTCTCAAATTTTGATTTCTGCGCATGCCCGAGCCAAAATGCCGTAAAACGTGATTCTAGTGACAAAAAGGGCTAGCTGTTGTGTTGCAAATGCAATTTCGACCAGATTTAAAGCTAATTTGTTCGAGATTTAGCCTCAAAACCACCAAAAAGTCCAAAAAATGCATTTTTGGCAAAAAGCTCCGTGGGTCAATGGGTTAAGGAAGTTGTACCTTAAATTAAAGAGTAATCACAATGTGCTGTTTGTTCATCAATCAATCATATTGTTAGATAAAGCGCAACACTGAATAAAAACAAACAAACACATCTGGGTTATTTTATTTTAGAAAAGCTGAAGCATAGTTTTCTCTCTATAGTGTTGTTATATTACTGATAGGCTTTAGGGCTGTCAATAAGTTTTGAGCCCCTGTTGCAAAATTTTCACATATGTAACAGACTTGTCACACAGCAAAACGAAAGTTCACCCTTAAAATCAAGAGCCCATCAAGCATACTCATCCATATGTGTAGGGAATCATATGAACGCTCAAGCAGCTAAGGATTTAAGAAAATTGTAGCTTGCCCTTAGGACAAGGATCTCTCAAATTGTGCATGTCCTGTGCAAGTCAATGATTTAGGCAGATAACTAGCTCGATGCCCTGCCCAATGAGCAAGTGAAAATTAAAAAATAATTGTCCAGAAGAAAATCTGCTTGTTCCGGATGACAAGACAGCATTTTTTTCAGTCCTGCTTATGATGGTTGCAAATTCTTTGAAATTGCACTCCCTTTTTACTCACTTATTATACAACTGAGAAAATTAGGAATGTGTGTGCATTAATTTGTACTGCAGTTCAAATTAGAAGTTAATGATTAATTGACCTGCTCTCAGCGAGTTACAGTGAAGTAATTTTGTCAGTCATATAATAACAGGTGTTACAGCCCTACCCTTATCTTAGTTATTTAGTGAAGTCAATAAGCCAATTTGCTTTTATCAACTGGGTTGATACTGTGAATTGGCCACCGTAAAGAGATTCAAAAGCTGACATTACGAGCATTAGCCCTATGTCAGAGCAAATCAACAAAGAGCTAAGCTCGAACATCAGCTTGATCTTTATGGGCCAATTCACATTATCAACCAGTTGATAAACAAATTATCTGTAATACTCCCGCACTGACGCAGCACCACAGTTTCTTTACAAACCTACCCCCTTCATTCAATGAGCCAATATTGGCTTTGAATAGCAGGCAGCTTCTTACAGTGTCTTTATTCATCATTAGATATGAGCTTCCTCAACCAACTGCAAACCAAAAACATGACATTACATCCTGGACTGAAGCTGTGGACAACTCCATGGCTCAACTGGAACATCAAGCAGAGAGGTGAATGAAATTTACTTCTGATAGTTTGGGGAGCAGGGATGGCGCAGTGGTGAGATTGCTCGCCTCCCACCTTGCTCTGAGGGTTTTTTCTCCCGGTTCTCTGATTTTCCTCCCTCCGAAAAAACCAATACTCCAAATTCCAAAGGATGGAGGCCTCTCATGAAAGCCAGTGAAAGCTGATGTGGCGTCCTCTCTAAATATTGAAAATTTATATTTTATGAACAGGTCATAACTTCCATTACTGCTGTGCAATCTTCCATTGATATGCAGAACACTCTTACATACTGGTAAATTCACTGGGTTGTTAATATTCTTTTAATAGATACTAACTTTCAGTTACTAGAATAGCACCCCACAAGCTGCACAGCGTTTTAACTTATCGTGCTTAAATAAGGTTGTCTGTCTGTCTGTCTGTTAGCCCCAGTCATCTCTTTCTGTAGAGTAAAATCCTCATGTTCCAAAAAGCAGCCTCCTGTTTTAGATTGTAACAACATGCACCCAGCCAACCTTTATGGACAGCTGATAAAACATGTTCACATTCTGTTCAATCCTGGTTTTAGTCAAGTGTTTGAAACTTGTCAATCTTGATTTTTTTTGTATTATTCTTCAGAATTGAAAATCTGGAGTTGTTGTCAAAATATGGTAGTGCTGCTTGGAGAATCCACAATGAAACTTTGACAAGAATACTGGCTCAACAACAAAAGAAACTCATGGACATCAAGTAAGTCATAAATGTTTCCTTTGTTACTTTTAGCTATGTAGTAACTGTATAATCATTATGCTCTGACAGAGGAAGAGAGGAAGTGGAATTCTTTTTTCTGCACACAGTCCGGGCCGCTAAAGGATATGTGATATGATCAAGACTGAAGAATAATTCTAATCTAATTACTGCATGTTCTATCCTTAAATATTTTAGAAAAGAAATTCAAGAAATCAACTGGCAGCGGAAAACTGAACAAGTAAGGTTACGGTTTAATGAAGTTATCCATCAATTTGTGTTACATTTAGTTTGATATTCAGAGGTTTGGGCTTCAGAACATTGTCTTCTACCATTGGACAGGAACTGTCAAATTGCCTCTCTCCACTGATCCATATGCAGGGTGCAATTAAAACCAATTTGATATTACCCTTTGAGCATTATCCTATGATGTACCTGAAAGTCATTCTTACAAGCCCCAAAAAACTTTCTTTCAAGCATAATCTATTACTAACAGTAATTACTCGTTGGTGTTCCACTAACCTTACAGCAAAATCTTTTCACATTTTATTTTGCTAACATTTTTTTACATGGCCCCATAAGGTATATTAGCTTTAAAATCTACCGTGTTTAAATAGAAGATGTTGTTGTTGTTGTTGTTGTTGTTGATGTGTTCAAAAAGGCATCACAGGTTTATTTTTATAATGAACGATCTAAAAATACCATAATTATGGTCACCTCTTCACCCCAGAATGTTACAACCACCATCCCATCTAGGACAAGTGTTATACCATTAGTCACTTGGGAACAAGGAAACCAGCGTTATCTAAGTTATGCCACAGACCCAGTGGTGCAGATTGGTGTTCATGTAAAAAGCACTTAACTTTAATCTACTGCTCTCTGCTCGTGGGAAATGAGAAAATGCTGTTGTCAATGAGTGCTTTCCTGTTGCCAAAGGTGCTTTGGCTTTTAAGTGGCTTAAACGAATTATAGAAACACTACGATGTAATGGCAGCCATGTGTGTGTCCTAACCAATTGCCCTTCTCTCCTTTTGGAAACGAGTTCTCTCCGTTTTGAAATCTTCTTATACCAAATTCTCTTTTGTTTGGAACTACCAATATGGATGCCTTGAAAACGCCTTTATACATAGTGGACAATGTAATGGGTCCCAAGATTGACTTTATCTAGATGTAATTTTGTGTGTGTGTTTGCAGACAAAGGCTGGAGATCAACTTCAACACCTGGAGCAAAGGTTAGTTAAACACTTAAAGCAATGAAGATTTGTTCCCAGGCAAACATTTATTCATTTTTATTGACTGCAAGAACTTTAATGGCCAGCTTTTTTGTTTTGTTTTGTTCTGTTTAGCTGGGTTGGTCTTGTGACAAAGAATTATGAGATTGAACGAGCTTGTGCAGAACTGGAAGCTGAAGTCGAGAGACTCAAACAACAACATCAACCCGATGAAAGATGGTTAGTATAGGAGATTCTCTGCTATAAAAAGTTAATTTTTAAGAATGTTTTTTTGTGTAAATAATTTTTTTACCACAGAGCACCGAGGAGTTCACAAGAACTCGTTCAGAAATGCCAGCGCATTCCAGGTTCGAATTGGAATTTGGAAATGTCAGTTAGTTTTTGAGGAGAGGGGAAAGCCGGAGTACCTGGAGAACAACCTCTTGAAGCAGAGTAGAGAACAATTAACAAACATAACCCAAATATGACACCGGGGGGCCGTTTCTCGAAAGCCCCGGTAACTTTTCGGGCTCACAAAGTCATTCAGTTTTAGTTCACCTGCATCTAAAAACGGAGAAGTGTAAACTAACTGTATAGAGCTGAAACCTCTTGTATGAAGTGAACCTCTGTTTATATTAAGAATACGCGAATAAAACACCACTGTGATGGTAAGGTTCAAAATTTTGCTATGGCTTTACGGGCCCGAAAAGTTTCCGGGGCTTTCGAGAGACAAGCCCCTGGGCCCCGTTTCACGAAACACCCGGTAACTTAACGAGCCCGAAATCATATTCTCAAGAAAAGTAGGGTGTGTTCTGACCTCTAATAATGCCCATTTTGTGTTTTTAGCTGACAACTGAACTGTACAATTTTCAAACCTTTTGAAACTCCCATCTGGAATGGAAAACAAAACAGCTTAACGGGCCCGCTAATTACCGGGAGTTTCGAGAAACGGGCCCCTTGTCCGGGAATCGAACACGGGACACATGGTGGTCCATGGTGGTCCATGGTGGTCCATGGTGGAAGGCGACCGCGAGCGCCCTCACCACTGCGCCATCTCTGCTTCCCAATGCAATGTTTTCTATTTCCCATAGAGGGGAAGTGGCATGTAGGGTTGCACTCTGGGATCGAGCGACTGTCTTTTCTTGGACATGACGTTTTGCTCAGAAAACTTGTTTTCTCTGTACAATGGCTTGAACCTTTTGCTCATCATAATACAAGACACTTTTTATGATACTGTTTTTATTTCTTTCTGTTTACACAGATTCAGCCGGAAAAGAAAGTATTGGTTTAAACGCAGCACACAACTGCAGTTGCCATATTTAAATGGAGGAATTTTGTCTCGAGTTTCATTCAACATTTTGTGCCGATGTTTTAACAGCAACAGAAGTGAAAAAATTGTACTGCCGCGAAAGATACGATGGCTGATTGAAGAACAGTAACTGGCAGGCTGCTGTTTGGCCTGAATTAGTGATATGCATGTAACATTACTCGTTCAGCCTGTTTAGGGCATGCTTCAGAGGATATTTACGAATGACACTATGTATGTTACGATCAAACATTTCAAGGGCCTGAACATACACTGTAAACAAGAAAAGCTGGATGGGTTGGGAAATGTTTGTGTTTTGTACAATATTTCGCCCCACAGCCCAAATCTCGCTATCGGTTCTCTTACTATTGCATTTCTCACTGGCTTTCAGTCCTTTTCAGTTTTTTTTTGTTTAACACTCATTAAAGTTTATTTCTCAGCCTGACTGACTCATTTGGTGTTTATGACGAGTATTGTAAATGTAAATGTCGCGAGTTAGAGGACAAACATACATGTCCCCTTTACAATGCTTTATTGCAGTGGGCTCGGACGTCAGCATACAAAGGCGCCGCTGGCAGCCGCTATCAGTCCATTTATGAGCCCACTGAACCCTTCCCAACCCTTGATGAGTGATGATGTAAATGACGTAAATGACGAAGATAGACCACAACACCGGGAACTACGTCCCCTACTCTTATCGAATAGTGTGTGGGTTCTTTAACGTCCCCTGCTAACCATGTAACACTGAAGATGCAGGAGACGGGGCCTACGGTTTCTAGTCCTTGTCCGAGAAGACTTGAACGTCTAACCATTTGCAGGTGTCATTACAAAGGCAGCACGTTCTCCTCAGTTATTTAAAGACCCTGAGTGTTGGTCCGGCCGAGGTTTGAACCCGCGACCTTCCGCACGGCAGTCCGGTGCTCTACCAACTGAGCTAACCGGTCGGCGGCCGTCGACATTACGCGGGAGGAATTTGAAAACGGAGTTTTTACTCTGAAAACGCATCAAATGTTTTCCATCCACTCTACGCCAGAGGAATTTTAAAACGCAACAATCACCAGTCATCTTAAAATCGTCGCTGCAGAGGAAACTCAAGCAGGGAAATCACGTGATTATCGTGACGTCATCGTTTTCGTAAAGCTCCGTTTTCAAAATGTTGTCTGGGTCCACACGAAAACTAGCCTCCCACGCAGACGTTCTTAGGCTTGTCACGCGTTCCTCCCCACGCGTGACAAGCCTTAGAACGACTGCGTAGGAGGCTACACGAAAACGAAAAGCCATCGTTTTCAAATTCCTTCAGTTTGAAGAACGTTTGCGAAAAGCTCCATTTTGTGACGGATTAGTGTGGACAGTAGGCTCGACCGTAGAAATACAGCTGATTTTTCAAATTCCTCCGGCGTTGTGTGCCGGACGGCGCCGCGCAAACCCATGTAAATACCGGTCGAAAACCAGCTTAGTGCTCAATTACTTGTACGTGTTATGCTCCTAAAACTTATGCGTTATCTCAGATTTCATTGTGCAAGGGAAGTACATTTGGCAGTGAGTTACTGACCTTTCATCGGGGAGATATTCGACAGATCCAGTTGTGAAATAAAGTATATTTCTTTGCTTCACAGAATCATTTCGTGTTTATGACAAGAATTTAGTGTGCATGTGACGCAAAGTGCAGGGATAAACACAACAATAAAACGCATTGTCAGAAAACGAAAACTAAATCGTTTTGCATGTTACTTTATTGTTTACGGCAGGTCAAGTTTCCCCACGCAGGTTATTCGTCTTCCTCTTCTTTCAACTGTTAATTTGTTTGCTGGCAAACTGATATTTTGCTTGCTTTAACTTAACCCTGCGATGAGTGTTGGAGAATCTCCAAAATCGTGTGATATTCCTAAGTCAGTAGGATTGGACGCTATAGCACTAAACTACAGAGACGAGTTAACACTTCACGAGTCCGTGAAAACAGCTGCGTCAAGATTTCTGCATTCATGTGATGATAACGAAAAAATAAAAAAAAGAGAATCAGATCTGGAATTCAATACTGTTAAACTAATCCTTGTTTATAGATTGCACTTACTTGTGAATCTGAACATACAGCCTTAAGGCATGACGCTGTGTCACTTAAAGGAAAGCTGAGCTTGGCTTAAATTCCCTTGCTACCAGCTGACCACAAGCTTCTTCCAGCAGTTCAGTTAAAAGAAAGGCGAAGCGCGCTCCTCGCACCAAGCTCCTCTCTCCTTTTATATTTGCTGTGGCGAGGCCCCGCCGGCTAAGAGGATTGCCAAGGCCCCATAGGCTATAAAGAGAAGCGAAAAGGGCTATGTGGACGAGAATCCGCCTGCGCCCCGAGGAAGAGACTATAGCCGGCCACCCTGTTAAAAAAGTCAATGTAAATGAGGTTTTCCATAATAGTGATGTGATCAGAAAACGTAGTTTAGCTCCGCTCTAAAGTATACAGAGAAGAAAGACTGAGTTTTGAATTTTTTTCCCAAGCGCGACTGTACATGTAAGCAGGTCAAAGAGAGAGTAACATGATTGTCTAGATTCAATTCCTCTTATGAAAATTACTGTATGAAAATTTTTCCCGAAACATGAACAGTGAGTGAATTCCGGGATATTGACTAATACTGAGTTTATACACAAAGAAAGCGTCACATTTTCCCTCTTGATTTTGCAGAATTTGTCAGGGATCTACCCATAAAAACCACTTGACTGGGGAAGCCAGTTTAGCGCTCAATCACGGTTATTCTCCTAAAAATAGCGTGTTATCTCTGATTTCATCGTGTAAGGGAAATACATTTGGCAGTGATTTACTGACCTTTCATCGGGGGGGATATTTGACACATCCAGCTGTGAAATAGGATAATGTTTCACATAAACCCACAGACTCACGTCGTAATTCTTGCCACAAAGACAGGCTTTCCTAGCGAGCAGCTTTGAACTGAGTTCTTGTGACAAGGGAAGGAGTTCATTGGATAATTTGCTCCCAAGCGCTAGTCTTTGAGCGAAAAAAAATTCAAATTTTAAGTTACTACTTTTCATCGACCGTAGTTTGTTATTGTACCGCTTGTGTCCTACCAGTCAGAAAAGCATCACTTCGTTGCCGCAACGACGAATTCAAAATCACAGTTTGTCTCAGACAAAAGGTTTGTGGTCTATCTATTCTTTTTTCATTGTTTACAAGCCGCCCTAATTAGTTTCATTTACAGTATTGTTTTGAATTATTTCAGTAGCGCGTCCGGAACATCAAACACTCCGTTGCAATCGCAGAGAGCTGAGGGTAAAGCCGTGCGCTCATCAACATAAAGCCGATTGGCAACGATATGTGCTAAAAGACCAAGATGAAGGAGAAAAGAATTTCAATAACGGGGATTTTTCCTCGAATTCTTGCAGCTTTCTGTCTTTTGAGGACGGTCTGTTTTGCCGCCAACGATGAGTTTTCAAGATTCTGTTCGCTTCCAACATTTACTGGAAAAGGTCATGTAGCATTCACTGGAGAAATAACAAGATTGTCCCTCGAAAGAAACAATCACGTCACAGCCCATGTTCACGTGCGGAATATATATCGAAGAGATTCTCAACTGAGTAGCGTTACTGTAATAAACGCCGTTGAAAGAGCTCCGTCTTGTGATCATCAACACAAGATAGAAGACGTGAGACTCTGGGTTGCAAAACGACATTCAAGCGGCTTTTTGACTGCAGTTGCTTCTCTGCCCGTTACGATGCGAATGGTGGACGAGGTTCTTAAAGCGCTCCCAGGTATGGATAAATTTAAATGTGTGATGTCTCAGCATACGATTTCACTGAAATAGCACGGCTCGTTGCAGAGCGCTTCATGTAATGTATTATGTAAGTTGCGTGCTTTTGAGGTAACGTATGCTCAGCGCTCCCACTCGAATTTTCAACACACGTATCGTATTTTGACCTTAACGCACAGAAATAACTCGGTTTTAAGAAATAAGTGCCAGGCAAACCCTGAAGCATACCTTTTTCTCTCAGTCTATCCGCAAGCACGACATCAACGTAATTTCAAACGGATATGGCCTCAAGGCTGAACTTCCGTTCAAGAATTTTCTCAACGAAAATCGTGGATTGATTTCAGCAAACGTTATAGGCCACACATCTTTCAATTAATCTTTTTTGTCGGTTCTCGAGTATACTAGTGATGTAAACAAGGACTCGATTAATTTCAGTAAAATATCATTTTCTAGGGGTAAAGTAAAATCTTAAGTTATCTGGATTGTGTCAGATGGCGATCTGCTTACAAATAAACTTCGCCAACGGGATAGTATCATACCAAATATATGTCAAACAATGAGTGATTAATTGTGAGATACCATTAATTATTGCATTGTTTCAATTAAATTTTAAGGACTGGCTAGATTTAAGAACTTTGTCTAAGTCTGTTAATACTTTTCATTTTCGTTTCGCTGTACTGCTTTTCAAAGCCGTTGACACAAAAGCATCACCGTTGTATTGTAAAATAATCTAAACTAACACAAGTGTGAGAAAACTCGAGATCTGAAAATTTAAGAATGTGCTGAAACCAACCGGAAGTGGAGTTTTTAATTGGCTTTTAATTATTTATTTTAGCAAACATTTATTTGCATTCCAAAGCACTCCAGGGTTTTAATCTTGCCGATTTCGTTCTTGATATGAATGTGATGAAAGAACCTTAGTTCATTTAGTGCTTTCTTTCCTTATAATTAACCACACCGCGCTTTTGTTTCTTCTTGTTCATGTAAAATGATGGGCGACATTCCTAGAATCATACCAAAACATTCCAAACAAATAGGCATGGGAGAATTCTTTTCGATAGGAAATAATCCCTTGATAACCAGACTTCCAACTCTTTCTGAGCCACCATGTTACAATTTCTGATGAACTTGTGAGTCATTTTGTGTCCCTTTTGGTCTGCTTAAAACAGTTTTATTCGGCGGGCAGCTTTATTGTAACTCCCTTTTGTCCCTTTTCGGTAGAACTTATCTAAACTTGATCGTGAGACACACATAAGGGAGTCGTTTTGCGGCCCTGCTTTGTGCTCAGACGATCTCAGATATTGGCAAATAAACGAGGTTTCGCGGGCGCGCACGCGGCGTTCAACTACAGTTACCAGAAGTCCATTACTCCCCTAGGTAAATGTTTACTCAGGTTGTCGATCTGGGGATGTAAGCCGGATTGGCCTCTAAGAAGATTCCTCATGTTACTTAGCGCAATGATTCAAAAGTTGAATGAAATTCAAAACAGTCAACTCAAGTGACAGAAAAACCCGCAAGAAAATCCAGGCAAGGAAACAAGAAAAATGGCAGAAATCAGAACTTGATTTTAAAACAGTTTGGATCGTGAATATATCTCAGTCGCAGGACATCCACAGATTTCCAGGGTTTGGCATGCTCGAACTCGTTCAACAGCAGACACGAAAAACACCAAAAAATAATAGTGTTAGAAATCTCTTGTTTGCACAGCTGGGCTCTGAGCAAAAGGCGAAAACTTACGGACCTTACGGGCTTGTACTGAGGTCTGTATGACATATTTGTAAGAATACCAAAACCTACCCGGTACGCGAGTCAGACATTTCACCGCAAAATAAAACAAAGATTGGGTTGTTGAAGGTTGTATACACACACAGCGCAGTGTTAATTTACTGTTAAAATAATCCGCTTAAACACCGTCGTGTTAAGAAGTTAAGAAATTTAATCTCGAAACTTAATTCCTTTCAACCAGTGTTCCGTACCTTTGTTGAGACTCTATTTTACCGACGATAAACAAACATGTTTACAATGACAATTTTTCACTTTGCGAATAGAAACTATGCTACTGTAAAAGTTCGCGACTTCTTTTCACAGCACACTCAAAAACAACATTGCAAGGCTAAGTGAACACCATATACTCTTTTTTTAATGTATCATCTGTTTATGTCGTGCTATACTGAGACAAGAAGCGTTTTGATGCAAATCCACTTGTTTCCGGCATTATATTAAGTCGTAGTTTTTAGCTAAATCTTCACAAGCGCCAGCACGAAAGGTCAAAAATAAAAGAAATATCTATTTATAAACAGATCGACAAGTTTCCCTTTCAAACGTCGGTTGAATGGACGTCTAAATATTCTAAATTTCCAGTTCATGCATTACGTGAGCTTGCAGGATCAGTTAAGAGATTTAGATTTTCGTGTTCTGGTATGGTATATTATGTGGGCGGTAACTGATTAAAATTTGTCGTAATTCCCCACCTTCATCGATTAGAAAACACGTAGCCTGCGAAAACAGCCGTCCATCTTCGCTCCCGGCCACTCGGGCCGGGAGCGAAGATGGACGGCTGTTTTCGCAGGCTAGATGCTGTGTCCCATAGTAAATTGAACGTTCGAAAATCGAACTCAATCGAACTCAATCCATGGATTAGGCTCGATTGAGTTCGGCAATCGAACCAAATCGAACACCGAACTTTGTGTGTAGTTCGATTTCTGACCCAATCGAACTTAATCGAACAAATCGAATCCAATCAAACCCAATCCATTAGATTGTGTTAGATTGAGTTCGGTTTTATCAAACACAATTAAATGGATTGCGTTCGATTGGCTCTGGCAAACCTATACAAACGTAAGCCCAAAGCAATCCCATCAAAGCAGGCTTTTCCTGTTTACTATTTATTCAATAACAGAAATAAAACTGTCCACGACAGTTATTAAGAGAAACAGAATGGAACGGAACGGAACGGAACGGAACGGAACGGAACGGAACGGAACGGAACGGAACGGAACGGAACAGAACAGAACAAAGCTTTCATTATTCCAGGGGGCGTATTCTGAAATTGTGGTACCCTTTCCATTTTAGCTAACTTACAGTTGCAGCATAGCCTGTTCCGGGCTCTCGGTAGTTGGGGAGGGAAAAAAAAAAAGGGAGAGCGAGAGAAAAAATGAGGGAGGACTAAGTTTTTTCCTCGCTCGTTTTTGCTCGTCCCCAACTAGTGAGAGCCTGGAACAGGCTAGCTGCAGCAAGACACTCGAAGGGTTATTTTTATGCAAATTAAATTATTATTATTAAAAATTAAATTATTATTATTAAAAATTCAAGCAAATTACTAACCGTGACACAGGCAACGGCATAAGTAGATGGATGATTATGAACTGAATATCTACTAACGATATACATGTTATACAACGCCTGTATTACACAAATCGCGAGTTCGAAAATTGAACGTTCGTTGGGTTCAGATGGATTTTTTTTCTTTTCGGTGAGTTCCATTTCGTTCGATTATCAAACTCAATCGAACTCAACCATGAATTAAGTTCGATTGAGTTCGATTGGGTTCGATTTACGGTGGCCCATACTTGCAATGCACAAATAACAATTTCAGTGCATAAAGATTGATCCTAATACATAACGGGCATGTTTTTCAGTGCACAAATAAGTTTCCCAGTGCAACAAATATATTTTTCCGGGCACAGATGTATTTTTTCAGAGCACAAATGTATTTAATATGTAAATTGCCAGGGCACAAATTAGTATTTCTTAGTGCACAAATATAAATTGCCAATGCACGAATTAATATTTCTCAGTACACAAAAGTTTTCTGAGTGCACAAGTGTAAGTTGCCAATGCACGGAAACTACAACTTCTCAGTGCACAAAGAAACGTCATATGATGGAGGCCAGGTTATCATTGTATTCCCGCGCTTAACGGAATCTTTGCTGTGTCTTCAGTCACTGTTCAGTCAGTCACTGGGGGGGGGGGGGGGGGGGTACTCCCGCGAATTTTGTATAGGGGTCTGCCGCGAATTTCTTAAACCTAACCCTATTTAAGGACTAAGAAAGCGAAATTGTTACCCTTTTTAAGGCCCAAACACGAAAAATGACACCCTATTCAAGGCTATTAAACCTCTCTTACAAAATCATTTGTTAACACTTAAAACGATACATCAAGTTTAAACAAAAACATTCCGGTATAGGCGGGCGTTTTCACACTCCAGTATTAGATAATACAATTTCGCTACCCTATCTAAGGACCACACCAGGAACACAGCAACGGGAACGTCACCAAAGAAAAGGTTTAAGGGGCAGAACAAGAGCAAGCTGTGCACGTGCATTATAAATCTTTGTACATTTCTTTACCGTCCTCTGCAAAACAACAAGGAAAATGACCAAGTTCTGGGTCGTCTAAGGAACGTGGACGACGGCGGTTATTTTTCGTAGTTGGAGTTCAACGCCGTCGACGCATATTTAACCTGAACACGTTTTCAAAACCGTTGCTGTACCGAACAACCTAGACAATCTCGTATTTCGCTGGTGAAATATCCGTTTATTTTTTTCTAGGCGTCGTCCTCGGCACGCAAGACTGGGAACCAAATCCTGTGCTTTTCTACAAGAATACTTTCCTTAAATCCATGTAACAAATCCTTGATCAACGAAACTTGATATTGGCCTTGTTCTTTCTTTTGCGAGTTTAACTCCGCCTTGGTCCATAAACACGACCCCCCTCCCCCCCCCCCCCCCCCCCGCTAAAAAAGAACTTTGTTAACAAGCCCGCCATCTTGACCGCTATCTTGATCAATATCCATGCTGCAGATAATAATAATAATAATAATAATAATAATAATAATAATAATAATAATAATAATAATAATAATAATAATAATAATACTTTATTTAACCACGTGTCACCTAGGAGCTGAAAGATATTTAGGTAAGTAGTGTAGTTGCTATAATATCGTTTCTTTTCTGGGTTAATTTCCTTTTTTGTTATTACCTAAATGCCTGTCTTGCTAAACGAAAACAAGAGAAGGAAAGTGTCGGAGGCGCCACGTGGCCGTGCGGGGCACGATGAGGAATGAGATGAGATGAGAGGCCACGTGACCCTGGAGTGGGGTCAGAAGGTGTGGGTTGAGTGGGGTGGGTGAAGTTATATATGAGAGCACAAGTTTACCATTCTCGTTGTGAAAAAAAGAGACTTACATGAAGATGTAATACAATGCAATTTTTTTCCAGACCATTCTTTTGACAATGGCGGCAGGATACTTGCTTTCCAACAGGGAATCGAGTGCAACGAAAGAAACTGTCAGTACGGTGGCGAGTGTGGCGCTGATTCAAGCGGCCGTCTAAGTTGTCAATGTAGAATATACTGCACCCGGCAATACGACCCAGTCTGTGGTACAGATGGTAAAACTTACAACAATCCCTGCCTCATGAGAGTTGCTAGATGCCAGTTTCAGAGGGATATTACACGACTTCACTTTGGGCAGTGCGGTAAGTCGTGCAAAATCAACGCAACTTTCAGGTTCTCATCTCTGTCAAACTCGTACCCAGTCGCTATTTAAGTGTCAGATTTGATTGTTTCAAAGGGGAAATAACCTGGATCGAGTGGAGCGTGCTACGCGGGAGGTTATTCCGAAGACTCCTCTCGACGTCGCGCGACATAATCCATGATCACTCTAGCATCTAATCTACTTTCCTCTTAAAACACGTGAATAATTATGACTGGTTACGAGTAAGTAAGTAAGTAAAGTAAGTAAGTAAAAACTTTATTTAGGTGTCAAAACCTTGTAGCCTGGGTCTGTGTCTCTGGTGCGTTGACTTTTCGTCGATGGAAGTGTAAAACAGGCAAAGGATCTACGATTACCGCTAACTTTTAGGAGCAAAATTTATTTACAGCAGGGAAAAATCGGGCCCGTGGGCCGTATCGTAAAAAAGCTGAAGCTGGACCGGTCACGATCGTGTGATTAGCCAATCAAATTCGAGCATTTAGGAATCCGGCCTGCTCAGATGCTTGAGAAGAAAGTAAATTTTATGTATAAATGTTTGTAGGCAAAATTGTTCGAAAAAATTGTGAAGTTACATGGATGTTTAGCTTGTTTCTAAGTGACGATATACCTGCCTCATCAAGATTCTTCATTTTGCAGGTGCTACAAGCTGTTTAGGTTTGAAAAATGCGCGCGTCGGTTCTACAGACGGCGAGTACGCCATTTATGTGCGACCAGAGTGTAACACACCAATGAAGGTCTACTGTCATGGTATGAATACAAGTTCACCTAAAGAATTCGTCACGTTGCCGCCGGTGTGCAAAACAACTATGCCTACATCTACGCTAAACGGCAGCCTCACAGACCCTACTCGGCCAGGTACAAATGTTCGGGAAAGCCTGGAGTGATAAACTATTCTGAAGCCGGATTGACGAAGTTCCGAAAAGTTCGCGTGGATCTCCCGAGGATGGCCATCGTTCGAAACGATTTCACCTTCGCCAAGTCGGATCCGTTGGAAGGAGAATCGCCTACGGTTCGGCTGGCGACTGCTTTTCGATGCATTATGGGGGTGCGTGCAGGAGGGGACACTTTAAGGTGGACCTGACTCATACCGGCTTGCGCTTAAAAAATTCTACAGAATGGCAAGCGATAGGTTTCCCTCCTGGAATTGAAATGCACGAGTACAAAAAATCCAAAGACGGCACCTTGGTATCTGCCAAGTGCGGTGGCTGGTGTGGCAAGTGTTAGGCCTGTTGGAGAGATGCTGCTGGAACAGACTGTTTGTTACTCAAGACGAAGGTGAGCACTTATCACACAGTTTTCTACCTTCTGACCAGCCGATCAGAGAGAGAAAATAGATTGAAAACAGAAAACGCTCGTAGTAGAAACGACTCATTCATTTTTTGTTAGATCTTTTCAAAATTCACCCGACTTCGGTTAGAAATGATCGCTTGGTTCAAACGAAGATGCAATCACCTTTCAAGTACTCGTTGCCCGTTCCAAAAGTCCGTTCCAAAGTTCCAAAAGTATGATTGAGGCTTACGTTGAAGGCGCCATATTTCAACATTGTGAGCAAGAGAGATCCCAGCAAGATTATCGAACTTCACTTGTCGTGTTGTTGTCTTCGTTCCTCCGCTAAAAGATTCTGGTTCATTGAAACGAAAAAGTTTCGAAATGGTTTTCTTTTGCTAAGTCAATGTTTTGATAATCACACTGTTGATCATCAAAAGAAAATTGCGAGGATGGTGACGCATTCCAAATACTTCAATTGATCGTGTTCGAACGGTTTGGAGGTTTTGCGAGTACTGGCTATAGAAGATGTCCACTCCTGCAGAGGAAGACATTTAATTTGCAAATTTGGAGGAACATTGCGCATGACAAAGATCGGAATATATAGAGAAGCTCTCTCAGTCATTTTCACACCAAGTTCCTAAATTCAACTCGGTTTTGATGTGGACTTTAATGTAGAGTATTCGTGATTGCATTTTCTTGTAAGAAATTTACTGATTAATTCCCTTTTCTCAGATCCCTGTCAGTCTATCGTTTGTGAATTCTACTCCATCTGCCGCCGGTCAAGTGATGGCCTCAGTCACATGTGTCAGTGTCCTTCAAACTGCTCCAAGGCTAACATGCCAGTCTGTGGAAGCGATGGAGAGACTTATGAGAATGAATGCGAGCTTCAAAGGCACTCCTGCTCCAAAAGGGAGACGATCACAGTAAAGAGCATGACGGCTTGTGGTATGTGTATTTTCTTCTTATGCAATAGCTCGTGCAAGTAAAATTTTTTTTACAAGGCAAACAGAGTACCAGCTGGATAATAGAAAGCAACTCCTTGGTTTTTCAAAAATCATGGAATTCAAAATAAATCATGCAAGGGAAGCCATGGTGAAGTTCACCGTGGCTCTTCCCTTGCATGATTTTTTTCTTTGCAGCAATTTTGTGTTTGGAAAGTGCCCAGCCCCCCCCCCCCCCCCACCTGCTTAGATAAAATAATGGCCTGTCCCTTCGATCACAGTCTAAAAAGAGTTTGGTTAGAAACGGTCCAGCTAATTTTGCTCTTGCTGACTTTTTCATTGAGAACTCCAGTTGCCGTTTTCTTGCAGCTCTCTGGTTTAACTGGGTTCACTTTGGTCCTGTTGTGTATCATGGTAATTTGCAGAAGTTGTTTTTTCCCTTTTCTTATACAACTGTATAATATTATCATTACTGATGTGAAGTATATGAAATAATTCATTATCATTACTGTTATCAATCCTCAGATGTAAAACAGCCTGTCCACCTAATGTTTGCTATGGACACCTCAAGTATGAATGAAGCAAAAGTTGTACAAAAATCTAAGGGATTCTTCAGAGATTTGGGCAACAGATTCCAGATTCCTGAGCGAGGAATAACACATGGCTTTTTGAAGTTTGACCTTAGTGGCACAGCCAAGATGGATCTTGTAACATTTTACAACTACATTGCATTGCCTGCTTATATCAACACTTTGCAAAGTACCAAAGATAAAACGACACTTGAGCAAGCACTGGGTGACTCTGTACCCGGTCTGTTGTACAGTCTGGAGTATGACAGCAGCTTAGAGACAGTCAGTACCCTAAGGTATAATATCACGTTTCTTATATGCATGTGTAGAGTGATAAGACAACAAAAAATTGGTAAAGGTAAAGTCTGCATATGAGCCAAGTGGCCCATCAGGCCGGAGCTTATCCCGGTTTCCTTAGCATGAAGCGACTGAGAGTATTTCTACTCCCCCCTGGATGGGATGCTAGTCCATCGCAGGGTTACCCACCAGCATTAAATTCGCCGGTACCCATTTATACACTGGGTGGAGAGGGTACTGTGAGAGTAAAGTGTCTTGCCCAAGAACACAACACAATGTCTCCGGCCAGGGCTCGAACCCGGCCACTCGATCCGGAGACGAGCGCACTAACCATGAGGCCACTGCGCCTCCCACACAAAAAATTGGGTTGGTGAAAAATTAAGGAATCAGGCTAATTGTAGATAAATTAGTTGCAGACAAAAATCTCCTTTAGACATTAGGCCCCTGGCTTCTCGTTCACATGGCGTTGTGTCTGTGTGCTTTCTGTCTATCTGTCTATTGATATAATAATATATTAATGACGATGATGACTTTTTTAACATTGTCAACCACTTCCTCCTTCTGTTTTTTGTCCCTTTATCCATTGTTCTGCCAGTCTGTCTGTTCATCTTTCCATTCCTCAGTACTTCTCTACATTTATAGGCCTGTCTGTCTGTCTGTCTGTCTGTATATCCACCCATCCTCTAAAATTCCCATCCCAGTTTTCATTCAATTCTCATTTCTATCTTATTCCTCAGGCTATTGTACTTATCACAGATGGAAGTAGTGTGTCCTACCCCCAAGGCCTCGCAGTCATTGCTAAATCATTGAGAGAGGCTGGGGTTAAAGTTGTCGTTGTTCTTGTTGGTGATGCTGACAAAGGCCTTGACAATGTGAAACCACTAGCTTCAGAAATGGACTTCATTGTGACTGTAGGGTCACCTGATCGGCTAAAGGTGATGGTGCAACCAGCAGTGGACAAAATACTACAAGGTAACTAGTGCACTGTTTGAAGTAAGGAATCAGGCAAATTGTAAATAAGTATATTTTTGGTTTTTATAGATAAGGGAGTTGTCCATTTGGGGAGGCGTTGATTTAGGGGAACTGTCCATGAAGAGAGGTCTCTACAGTAAGGGTAGAGAACCTCAGAGTAAGTCAGGCTTAGCAAAGGTATCTGCTGACTGAAAATCTCTGCTTCTGGGATCTCACTGCTATGTAGAGATGTCTATCATAGGGATGTCTTTGTGAAAGTGTCTTGTAAGGAAATATGGCATCTGCTTTAAGGAAACTATAAGCTTTTGGAAGGGAAGATTTTTTGTTGGGAAGTGTCTGCTTAAAAACTTTTTCCAACATGTATGGTTGTAGAATTACAACTGAGATCCTCATTGTGTGCTGATTGGTTGTCATTGGATGCAAAAAGAGCCAATCAGTGATAACTCACACATGCATCTGCTTAGAGCATCATCATCGCTTTTGTATTTTTTAAGTTGATTCTCAAACATCTCTTTAATGTGGGAAGAATGCAACAGGCAAAATTGGTGTCTGTTTTCGTCTTTACTAAACTTGTTTTTTTTATGCTCAGATTTGAATACTTGTGGATGGAAACGCTGTCATTTCTATTCAAAGTGTGTCAAAAGTGACGTTGTAAAGTGTGAGTGCAGCCCGGTGACCAGTGATGTTATCAGTCCAGTTTGTGGGTCAGATGGCAAGTCTTATAATAACTTAGCTGCCCTGGAGTTGGCAGCCTGTCAGGAACAGAAATGGATTGTACCTCGACACAGTGGAAGATGCGTCACTGGTAAGTCTCTAAATAAGTTTATTGAAAAATATCTGTGCTAAGTCCGTTGCCAAGACATTTTCAGTTCATTCCATGGAGACTGGTCTGAAGCACTGGCGTATGGTTGGCACAAATCGGGCCTTACCTCTTTGCGGAGTTAGTGAATTGCGACTTAAGTGCTGCAAACCATGGCAAACGCCCTTTGTCGGCTAAAAACGCCTTGTCTGATGAACAAGTGGACAAAATCGTAAAGAGAGCCTCATTACGTAGATGAGTGTTGAAAGAAATTCTTTTGAGGTGTATCATTTTTTTAGCTTCTCTTACGTTGTCCATAATTGGTTTATAAAAGTGGTGTCGCCTGCTCAACCGATCAGAAACTAAGTCAATTTCTACATCAGGCGGGTTTTGTTGGTGCTTGGGATTGAATTTGCTTCGAGCTTTTACTGATTTATCATGTTTACGTTTGTTGTAATGGAAACCGTCACTGCTTTTGTTTGAAACTGACATTTCATCGCGGAAAACAAGTAAAGGACAGAAAACTGAGTGATTTATTTACTGTTAAAGAAACGCAATACTGGTTTTGTTTTTGCACAGATCCTAGCTGTAGGAGTCTTGAGTGTAAATTCTACTCTTATTGCACGGTACCTCCCTCTGGAATTGCCACGTGCAAGTGTCCAGACCCGGCTGCGTGTGGTAACTCAAGAAATCGTGTGTGCGGCACTGATGGCTTGTCTTATGACAACATCTGCCATCTGACGGCAGCCGCCTGCAAGAGATACCATGAAGTCAGGGTGCTGCATGCTGGACTATGCATACGTGAGTTATGTGTATGACAAGATGTAGGCTAGTGTTAAGTTTATATGTCAGCTGAATAATAAGTAATTTTTCCCCAGGAATGAGGATTTTACATACGAAATTTAAGTACTGCTCATTAGGTTTCGGGAAATTATCACTCGCTGTGATTTCGTCCGCAGGCTTAAAATGTAGGACGGAGCAACTTGTAAAGCGTAGCAGCAACCAAGAAAGTACTGCTCAATACCTTTCATTGAATGGTCACACACTGAGGTCCACTGAGGTTTCATTTACAGACTTTAAAGTTAGAACCACCTTATGGAGCATAATAAAAAAGTACCACAGGAAAGTACTGCTCAATAGCTTGTGTTTAAGTGGAAACAAACTAGGTTTCTTGACAGACGGCAGTCAGAACTTGTATATCGTAGTTGGCAATCACATATAAGCAAGAATAAAAAGCCTTAAATTGCGTGATTTCACTCACAGAGTTTCCTTTAATAACAACTTTGTTCGATGGTATTGTACTTGTATAGAGAAACAAGTCGACCTCGTATTTGCCTTGGGCGGAGCAGGCCAGATCACCTTGGGACTTTTTCAGAGACAGAAAGACTTCATCAAGCAGTTCCTGGACACGTATGGCACTTCAACTCGTGGAGTCCATGTTGGCATCATTGACTATGGCTCGGGTGCAGTTATAGCCAAGTTTCAAAACTTCGACACAGACAATCTCAAGGACAAAGTTGATAAGCTGCGTCTAACACGTGGAGGCACGGTGGTTTCTGCTTTACGCAGTTCTCAGACCCAGCTGTTTGGCGATCCTAAACTGCTGAGACCTCAGGCAATAAAAGGATTGATAGTTCTGACAGGGGAAAGGATTAATGACGGAGATACAGCATTGCGCGATGCAGCATCACCTTTGATAAGCAAGGGAATTAAGATCGTGGCGGTGGCAGTAGGTGACACTCCAGACAAACGAAAACTGTTGATCTTCACTTCAGGCGATGAATATGTGTTTGATTTTAACAGCGTCAGGGATCTGCCGCCGTTAGTGCCAAAAGTTTACGAAGTGATAGTAAAAGGTAATTTAACACGTATTGTTTTGTTGGTTCGATGATTCAGGGATCTGTTGTCGTAAGGGATGTATGTGTACTGCATTTCAAGTACGGCGGTTTAAATGGAAGCTTTGCCAAAGACTTTGAAATATCTTTTCCCTTTTCCTGACAACCTGGATGAGTGAGTCCGGACGAATTGTTGTGAATACGGCTGCCTGATATGTTGGGAATATGCCAGGGGAAATCGTTCTCCTTGCTTTTAATGCTAAGGAAATGAAATTGAACAAGCCCTGACATGATATATTTGTTAAGTCATTTTGTGATTTATAAAATTCTTCAAAATATGCACTACCACTGCGTTGGAACCTTCAATCTAGCAAGCCGTGCAAAGAAGCTTTTAGCTCATGAACCCTTTGGTAATGGCGCAAATATCAAACGAACTTTACCATCAACTCACGTAACCCTTCTTCTCTATTTCAGATCCCTGTGAGAAGAAGCAGAACTTATGCGAACACTATTCTCAGTGTGTTTCATATAACGATGGAAGGACAGAGTGTGTTTGCGATGATCAGTGTCCCAAAGTTAACGAGCCCGTGTGTGGAACTGACGGTCAGGATTATGCTAATGAGTGTGTCTTAAAGGCAACAGCTTGCCGTGAGAGCAGAGATGTGGCAGTTTCGGACACAGGGCTTTGCGGAGGTAGGACTTAACAATACACTGAGAAAATGTTGTTAATATCGTCAGTTTTTGCCCTCGTGTTGTTTTAGAGGTGTACAATAAGCAACTTCCATCTAACACACGTGTGTAAATAACCCAACTTCGTTTTAATAAATAGAAAGTGCGTAAGTGCGGCTAGCCTGAATTTCAGCCGTCTCCACCTCTCGCTAAGTCTCGGGAGAGAGACGTCTGAAGGCAATGGGCGATAATGCTGTCCGGTGACGTCACTACCCGAAAACCTGGTAGTGGTTCTGATTGGTTGCCGTGTTAATTTATTTGCCCGACGCGAATAATTTGAATAATTTTATTGCCAAACTGCGCGTTCACTGAAGATGGCAGAAGAAAATCGCGAGCTAACGACACAATAGTTAAAGCCGTTTCTGGTGTATGCTCGACATTTGGAGTTCAAAACTTCAATCCGCAACAGGAAAAGGCAGTTGCAGAATTTCTCAGCAGAGGAAGCGATGTATTCGTAAACTTGCCTACGGGATATGGGAAGTCCGTAATATATCATAGTCATCATATGGCTCCACTCGTCAGAAAGCGATTGAACTTTCAAAGCGGCACAGCCATATTCCAAACGAAAGTATGCAAAATTTACCTGAAAAAAAGTCTGAAAACTTGCAGCAGTGCACTCGTAAAAATTGTCATTTTACTTTTGATATGTACGGCTAGCACACTAAATACAATGGCATTAAGAACTCCTTGAAACCCATAAATGAAGACGTTTGTTGGGTTTTTCAACGGCCATTCTCATGCATGAATGACCCCGGGAGCAAGCAAATCTGCACGCCAGCAAACAAATTATTCTGCACGTATTTTCTCGGGGCTACGGGCTGAACATATACTGAAACCTATAAAACTGATACCCTATTACCACAAAATTATAAGTTTCATTAGAAGTTTTGTTCAGTCGGTAGCCCCACGAATACGTACAGAAATAATTTAGTTCGCCGCGTTGTAGATTTGCTTTCTCTCGGGGTCATTCATACATGCAAATGGCCGTTGAGAAACCCAATCCGCCCGTCTTCAGTTACAAATTTCAAGGAATATTTAATTCCAGTGTATTTATAGTCAGCTAACCGAGCATACTGAAAGTAAAATGATAATTTTTACGAGTGGACCGCTGCAAAGTTTAAGCCTTTTAATTTTTTTTTAAATTTGCATACGGTCGATACGGAGGCGGAGATGATTGACGTCACCAAAACTTAACGGTTTTGTCTAGACTTGTTTTTGCGCTGAAAGTCGCGTGTGAAATTTCATAAATTACCGCATTTCACTCGTGACGTCACTGGACAGCATTATCGTCCAGTGCTTTCAGACGTCTCTCTCCCGAGACTTAGCGAGAGGTGGAGACGGCTGAAATTCAGGCTAAAGTGCGGCTTGTTCAGTTCATGATTTTATAGATAAAAGTGCAACATACATGTAGCACTAAATAATAACTAATCCAGTTTGTGTTTTTTAGCCTGCGTTCATTCAATGGACATTGGTGTAATTGTGGATTCATCGCGAAGCGTTGGGTGGAAAAACTACGAGATTGTCAAACGCTCGTTAGCCAAACTGACAGAGTACTTTGACGTGTCTAAAGACGGAACTCACTTTGGCTTCATTCACTACAATGAAGACGCCATCCTAGACTTCGACTTCTCTGATACCTCTTTACACAACCCTGAAGCTCTGACAGAAAAGATCATGGGCATGAAATACGACCCAGGCCGCACGCGGACAGACAAAGCTATTAAAATGGCAAACGAGAGACTGTTTACTGAGAGGGGTGGGGCAAGGCAGGGTGTGCCAAAGTTTTTAATTGTCCTTACGGATGGAAGTACTAGTGAAGGTTCTATGCCTTATGCAACAGTTTTAGCGCCCCTGAAGGTAACTTTTCCATTGTTTCCCCATTATGGATCATTGACGTTTCTAAACATACTGCAGTTCAGAATTGGTAATAGTATTTTAAAGCGGTTTTTTACTTGCATGTTGTAAAACCAAGTGAAAAGCTATTACAAGCAATGGCCGATCAGAAGAAGGAAACACAAAGAAAGCATGAATTTGTGTAATAGAGTTTGTAGCAAATATATGTAACTGGCGAAAAGCGCGGGAAATAGCCAGTGACCAGTCGCGATTGGTTTTTGTTTTCAGTGTATGTGATTGGTCGAGATTTTTAAACCAATCCCAATGCGTAACAAAGCAATTACAAAGCTATCCCGGATTTCATCTGGATTACCTTCGACACTAAGTAAAATTGCTCTGTTTTTTATTTAGAAAATCCGTGACAGCTCTCTCATGCCCAGTTTTATGACAGAACTGGAAGAGAAATTGTCGTTGTCGTCACTGAAACTGAAATTTACAAAGTAGAAATTGAAATCAATTTCAACTCTTTCCGGCTTGCTTGAGCTTGAAAACTAGGACTTTCATCATAAAACAACGATAAAACAGCGTGTGTTTGCTTACATAGTAACTTTTATGTTTTGTGCTGCGATTAAAGTTAAGCGCCGATTCTTTGCTGGGGTAATATTGAATTGAAATCTATGTTACTTCCATTGCGTATTCTGACATGGACTTTTCACTGACTGCAGACCAAAGGAGTGCAAGTGTTGGCTGTTGGTCTCGGGCCAGGAGCTCCTGACAGTGAGCTGAAAAGCATTGCCATGGAAAACTCTGACAATGTTATGAAGATAGGTTCATTTGATCAGCTGACAGGCAATTTACAAAAAATTACCAAGGACCTATGTCAAGGTAAAGTTGGACAACTTCTTCTTTGTAGTGCATTGGAGTCAGACCGTAGTGTTAAGTCTGTATACGTGCAAGTGGCCCATCGGCCCGGCGCTTATTACGGATTCTGTAGCATGAAGCGACCAAGAGTATTTCTGAAACTGAGATGTGATCATCGCAGTTGTAATCCCAATTTAAGCAATTGCAAATTTTAGCGCGAAAACAATTTTCAGGGCTTCACGGGATTCGAGCCCATGCCTCTGCGTTAGCGCTGCAGTGCTCTATCAACTGAGTTATGAAGAACCATATGTTAGGAGCAGACTAGTTTATCGAGCTCATCTTTACCCGTGACAGGAATTTTTTTCGGGCTAAAATTTACAATTGCTTAAATTGCGATTACAACTGCGATGATCAGATGTCAATTTCATCTGTATTCCCGCAGTTCAAATCAACTTCATTTCACATAAGAGTTATTCCTACTCCCCCTTGATTGGCCATGGATATTCGTCCATGCATGGCGGGGTTACACCAAGTGTTAAATTTGTCAGTACTAATTTATACACCTGAATAAGGAGAGGCACTGTGAGAGTAAAGTTTCTTTCCCAAGAACACAACACAATGTACCCGACTAGGAACCTGTCTCTCGAAAGGCCCGGAAAAATTTCGAGGACGCAAAAGCCATTTTTAGTTAATCTGTATCTATAAACAGGTCTGAATCTATAATCTGTCTTCTTGTATGGAGGGAACCTTTTGATATGTGAATAAAACAGGTCTGTAAATCATAAAGTTTAGGACTTTCCTCTGGCTTTCGAGTGCGAAAACGTTTTGAAACCTTCGAGAAACTGGCCCCAGGACTCGAACACGGACCGCTCGATCCGAAAGTGAGCGCACTAAACATGGAGGCACCGCACCACCATAAGGAGTCACTATAAGAGGCATTTTGCTCCATTTTTAACCCAAACGAATGTTGTCTAATTTTACAGGAATAGAACCACTCAATCTTGTGTTTGCGGTCAACGCTAATGGCCAAGATGCCAAAGATAATTTTGACCGCATGACCAACACCATCACTTCAATCATTGATTCTTACGGGCAGAGGAATGTAAAGTACGGACTGATTGTGTACGGAAGCACAGCGGTGTCGCGAATCCAGTTGACAGAGAGTTTTAGCAACGATGAACAACTCAAGAATCTCGTGAAAATGGTTCAACGAGTGCGCGGTGGAGCGGATTTACCAGCTGCTCTTGAGAATGCAAAAGAGGTATTTAGTGGAGATATCCCCAAACTACGCAGCGTATTGGTGATAATGAGTGACAGTAAAGTGACTGGCGACAAAGCTAAGATGCAACCCACTGCGGATGAGTTACATGACATGCGTGTCAAAGTTATCACGGTTGCCATGGGAACTGAGTCGGATCAGAGTGAATTGCGTCCACTATCACCCAAGAAAGATAATAGTCTTAAAGAAGATCGCGAAGAGAGCCCTAAGCAGCTTGGAGATAGAATCATGAAAGAGGCTGTAAAACGTAAGTCTTATGCTTTGTTGTTTGGCTCTCTGAGGTCAAAGGTCTGGGCAAAACATTTCATTTTCTTAAATTAATTTTGTAATGCATTGAAACGACGCTGTTTAATGTGTGCGGGCTTTGTGCTTTCATCTCTGGCTCACCGTTAGTCAGTAATGCCTCTTCTCTTAAACAGCAAAAGTATCGAAAAGATTTTGAATCAGACTTGAAGATTCCACACAACTTGTTTGGGGGTTCAGGTATTTCACAGTTGAGAACGCTCACTTCCCACCAATGTGGCCTGGGTTCGATTCCGGCTCTGTGTCACATGTGGATTGAGTTTGTTGTTGGTTCTCGTCCTATCTCCGTGGGTTTTTCTCCTTGTTCTCCGTTCTCCTCCTTCCACAAAAACCAACATCTCCAAATTCCAGTTCGACGGGATAGAGGACCAACATGAAAAACAGCTGAGACTGATGTGGCTTCCTCTCTAAATATTCTAATTTAACATTATCATTAACTGAGAAATAGAAAACATGTACAGTGCGTGTTTCAAGTGGAAGTTTGGGAGAACGTCACAAGAAATGCTGTGGGAACACGAGCCGCAGGCGAGTGCTTACGCAGCTTTTTCGAGTTCTCCCAAACTTCCACTCGTGTTTCTATAACTCCATAGAAACACGGAGAAAAGGTTTCTATTTCTTTTAGTAAAGAACGCGACGAAAAAGAGGGAAACAACTTGTTTACTTTAATCATGAAAATATAAATTCTCCCTGTTCGCACAATCAGTTCGTCAACAGCTCATGCTACAGTTCTGTGTTTCAATCGAGTTTTAGTATAAATCTGCTAGCATACTATCACAAATGCCGTTCTCTGATTGGCTACGCTACTCGCTATCTATTCTGTGATAGATAGGGAGTAGCCTAGCAGTGAGCCCTTGGTAAGAAAGTAACGGCACTTCTTGGCATTTAGAAGGTGTCTTTGAAGAGGATTGAGATAATGTTTTGGGAACGACTAGTAGATTTATAACTAAAACAATCTGATTATTCTCTCTCGATTTGTATGCGGGATACGTTACTCGGGCTGCGCCCTCGTCATCTATCACGTGATAGAAATCTCGAGCTCATAATCTAATTGCTTAATAGAAACACGATTTTTAACCAATCAGAACTCGTATTTTCTTAGGGCTGTTTTCTAAATACCTTTCGATGCTATGGTATCACCGCGATATCACATTAAACAAGAAGGATAGGCTTACGCCCATTGCATGGGTATAGTTTAAATATGAGTATGAAAAGACAGACAAAAAGTTCAAAAAGTTGCCTGACGTGTGAAATATTTTGTTGTCAATTTTAGCCATGGAGTTCGTTCCTTTAGTGGATCTTGGTTTCGCTTTGAGTGCCTCGGCATCTGACGCCAGCAAGAATTTTGCCAAAATGAAATCTGTCATCAATTCCATCATTGACCAGTACAGTATTAGTCGCCTGAAGTATGGTGTGGTGGTGTATGGAGACGACGCCAAGACAGTCATTGATTTTCAGCGAGTGTTTCCCAAAGAAGAAGACTTGAAGCAATATCTTTCATCAGTGACACCTGCGACTGGTGGATCAAGCCTAGACAAGGGGCTCGCACAGGGAGAACAGCTTTTTGTTTCCGGAGGAGCTCGTCCAAATGCGCGTAAAGTTCTTGTCGTCTTTACGGACAAGAAATCAACCGGGAATGAGCAAATGGCACAGGCTGAAGCAAAGAAGCTTAGAGACCAGGGTATCAAAGTTATTGCCATTGCACTGGGAAGTGAGAGTGATGTGGCCGAGCTCAAGGATGTAGCAACAGATGGCCGTCATGTCATTCGTGCCAAGAAGACTGAGGACTCTGATAAGTTAGCCGTCGAGGTTATGGAACTTGCTTTTAAAGGTACCGTGCTTGTGATAAAACGTATTGTTATGCAATAGGCCTGTCTCTTGTGAAATCTTGAGTTTGTGTTGCATGAAAATGACCCTGTGGAAGGAGCACAGTTTCTTGTCTTGTAGGGATACTCAAAGTGGCCTGTTTCCTCTTACAAACACAGGGTGGCGTAGCAACCTGTCATTTAAAACAGCATATTGGGATGTAAAGTCCATCCCGTAAAACTCGTTAGTGTGTAAGATATCGTCAGTTGGAGTTGCAAACAGTGGGCGGGGAAAAACAGGGGTTCATTTTGATCAATCCGTAAATTTCCATTTGACCAAAACTTCAGTTTTTAAACTCCTTGTAAATAATTTTAAGGTAATTTTTAAGTTTTAAATTCTGATCACGTAGACTTTTACGCGGGGCCCGATTTGATACCAGTCTATGGTTGATGGGGCTACCCTGCCTAAATAAAGATGACTTGATTTAATTTAACTGTTTCGGACGCAAATTGGTGTGGTAGTTTTTTCGTTGAGACCCCTGCACTTCAAGTGACAGTGTGTAAGTGGTTACGGCAAATCTTCCGGAAACCTAGCAAACGTTAGTTAACTATAGTGCAACTGATAAAAGTAACCATCAGCGAAGAGACACACGTAAAAACGTTATTTTAAAGGCAGATTTGTTGATTAGAACAGTGTATTCTTGAGACGCTGTTTGTTTTTTGTTTATCAGATCGCAAAACAATATTTGGTATTTTAATTTAAAATAAAAATATTTTTTGTTTGCATTCTGAGCATTGAATATTAGTCTATACCACACAAGTGAATAATAGTTTTCGCGCACGCTGATTGGCTAGCTCGGAGGTGATTAGCCAAGTACTATTCACCTCCGAGCAGCCGAGGGAAACAAAGCGGCTTTTGTCGGTATATTGTCACAAATAAGGTTACTCTTTGGTCCGCTAGTTATTCAGCTTGTGTGGTATATACTAAAACAATTTTTCACCTCAGTGTCGGTGAACGTGGTGGATATTTACCTCCCCTCGGTGAATAATTGTTAACTTTTTAAACGCTTGCTTGTTTTGCAATACTTTTAAAGAAATCCCTGACGTGCCTATGGTGGACGTGGCCTTTGCTTTAAGTGCTACAGCCGCGGATGCCAGTATAAGCTTTAAACTGATGAAAGATACCATAACATCCTTTGCTGATATGTACGGAGTGGCAAAGATTAACTACGCTGTCATAACGTATGGCCAGACACAGAGAAAGTGGGTTGATTTCCAAAACCAACCGTCTGATTTCGAAGACATGAAGAAGACTCTGGATGCCATCACCAGGGAATCGGGGGTAGTAGCACTGGATGACGCCCTTGAGGAAGCCAAGAAACTGTTTGATGGAGCTAGGCCGCAAGCTCGCAAGGTAATGAAGTGGTATAGTACCTACAATGCGTGTATTTTGGAGTGAGGGACATTAAGCAAGCCCGGGGACTCGAGATCAAGCTGGTCGGGCTTCCTCAGTGCCATCACTGCCGTGTGGTGTGCAACATATCGTTCGTAATTGCATCTTAAATATCTACTTTGCACGTTTGCATTGACATGAGCCAACTTCCTACTTTGTTTCAAGGATTGGAACATACAGCTGTTTCGAGAAAGGTTGTCTTACAATAGGGGAAAAGCTTACGCGACAATGTCGAAAGTTATCATGGGTAATGGTGGTTTTTATGGTTCCTCGATTGAACCTCATGGTGTTTCAGCGTTGTGGAAAGAAACAACACAAACACGTGTATTCATATCATGCTTTGGTCTTGTTGCTAAATCACCTTCAACCTCAATCAAGCAAAGCCTATCGCTTACTATCCATAATAACAATCGGCATTGTCGCCTACGCTTTTATTTATTTATTTATTTAACTTTGTTTATACACGGATAAAACATCAGGACTTAAAGTAAATACTAAACTAGCCTTAATTACATTGCTAAGCCGATACTAAGATACTAATCTACAACTAATAAAATCTAATAACAAAAATAAAAAACAATAACAAAGTGCCTGCTTTCCATGAATGCCGTGTGATTAAATTAATCACTATCAAAAAGGAAACCCCTTCAGCCGGATTTCAAACTAGTAAGCGTTTGTGCTTGCCGCAGATTGGAAGGTAAGCTGTTCCACAGCACCGCACCACTATAGCTGAAACTGTTTTTCAGAAAATTGGTGCGGGGGAGTGGAAGAGCTAGTTTGCCCTCACAATTCCTAAGAGAATAGGTAGACGTTGCACTCCGATCAGTAAACATTGATATCGGATAATCAGGGGCGAGACCATTCACGGATTTATAGACCATAGTGGCTGTTTTCAATTCTCGTTGAAGATTAAGTTTTTGCCAGCCAAGTCTAACAAAGAGATCATCCACATTGGCATCATATGAATTTTACACTTTTTTGGGACAACCTTTGTCGAAACAGCTGTATGTGATTAGTTCTATTATGCTGGCTAAAAATTAATCGTAGCTGGAGCTCTAGCAATTAAATAGTTTAGTGTATTTTCTTTCTGTTAGGTCCTGGTTGTGATCACTGACAAAAAATCTGGTTCAAGTGCCACTGATGTAAAAACAGCTGCCAAGCCCCTGGAGGAAGCCGGCGTAGCAGTGATTCCAGTTGCAATAGGTGTCGAGGCGGATGTGAAAGAATTGGAAAATCTCACTCCAGACAAGACGAACATCATAGAACCGTCTGCTGGCACCTCGGCTGAAGAGCTGGCTAAGATGATTATGGAGAAAATAAATACAGGTATCATAATAGTTCTGCCAGGCATTGGATAACTGCTCAAAAACACGAACCAGATGCTTGGTCAAGTGCTGTCAAGTCACCCGAGTTCTGATAAGCGAAATAAGTAACTTAAATCTCAGCAGTAGCTGGAGAGGTTGGCCTTTCCGAAATTCAGCAAAGAACTGGGGCGAGTTTCAAATCTTAATAAATCGATTAACTGACGCCACCACATGAAAGATCCTGTTGAAATTGGTCATTTGACCAAGAATGATGCTTTTAGGGTGAACAGAGACCAAGCTATGAACCTTGAAATATGGTTCAAAATCCATACAAACGTCTCTAATTTTGAGACAGCGTCCCCCCAAATCATATAAACTCTTAAAATTTTTATGATTTCCGTGATGCTCTTTAAAATTGGCAAATATAGCGATTTTCAACTCAGCTTCTTTCAAATCAGTAGTAGGTGCACGACGGGATTTTACAGATGTCACCAAAATGATAAAAAATTTTAAGAGTTTATATGGTTTTGGGGGACGCTGTCTCAAAATTAAAGATGTTTGTATGGATTTTTAACCATATTTAAAGGTCCATAACTTGGTCTCTGTTCACCCTAAAAGCATCATACTTGGCCACATGACCAATCTCAACATGCTCTTTCATGTGGTGGTGTCAGTTTATCGATTGGTCAAAATTCGAAACTCGCCCCAGTTCCCTGCTGAATTTCGGAACGGCCAATTAGGTTGTCGACAGTTTCCTAAGAGAGAGAAGACGCCAAACTAATTAACTTTATGATCATACTTAATATGCCAAAACATATTTGATGTTAGTTATTTATTGTCTAGTTCAACAGCCCATTCCTGAGGTGGATCTTGGATTTGCGTTGAGTGCATCCAGTGTACTCCACAACGAAACCTTCAAGTTAATGAAAGACATCATCACCTACATCATTGACACGTATGGCACGCAGAAGATACACTACAGCGTCCTGGTGTATGGGGACACTGCCACAATACAAATCAACTTTGGGCAAACTCCACCGTCGCCACAGCAGCTCAAGACAGCGGTAGAAAAGCTTCGCGTTGGAACAGGAACACCAAACTTAGCTGGCGCACTTGAGAAGGCACTCAAAATGTTTGAAGATGACGACAGGAGACCCTTGACTCACAAAGTTCTCGTGATAATGGCGGATAGTAGATCAGGGTCTGCTGAAGATGAAATCAAAAAGGCTGCCCGATCTCTTGAGGAGAAGGATATTGAAGTCATCGCTGTAGCCGTCGGAGAAGAAGCTGTCCCTGTTGAACTTGGAAAAACGACACCTGACAAAACAAATGTTATTGAGACTGACAAAGATGAAGATCCAAAGATGGTTGGTGAGAAGATCATGGATAAGATTCGAAGTAAGTGGTAAATTCAGATAAGCAAAACAAACAGACAAACGTCGGAGTGAAAAAACAAACAAATAGACAAATAGAAAACCAAACCAACAAGCAAACAAACTAGCAAATTAGCAACAAACAAACAAACAAATAGACAAACAAAAAACCAAACCAACAAGCAAACAAACTAACAAATTAGCAAACAAACAAACAAACAACAAACACACAAACAAATAGACGAACAAAAAAACAAACAGACAAACGAGCAAACAACAAACAAATAGACCAAGCCATCAAGCAAACAAAAAACAAACAAAGAAATGAATAAACAAACAAACAAATAAGCAAACAAACAAACCAATAAACAAACAAACGAAGAAACAAACAAGCCAACAAACAGACAAGCAAAAAATAAACAGACCACTGGTAACTGCTTATCATTTACAATTCAAACTCTTCCCAAATCATATCAAATCAAGTCCTTTTAAAGAAAACTTCAAACTTTAAACTTAAAAGAGTATACGTTATATAGTCTTAATGGAAATAGTGTGCCCGGCAATAATGTGTTTGATTTTCTTTTCCACTGTTATTAGGTGAGCCTTCAGTACCAGAGATTGATCTTGCCTTTGCCCTCAGCGCCACTGGCTTAGATGCAGTGAAGACTTTCAGTCTCATCAAGGATACAATCAAGTACATTGTGAACAAGTATGGAACGGACAAGATTCATTATGGCTTGCTGGCGTTTGGCAGTGTGCCTAGTCGTTTCAGAGACTTCCGCCGTGAGGCGTTCTCCAAAGAAAACTTGATCAAACTTCTGGATATGATGCCTAGAAGTTCCACAGGTTTGATGTTTACCCTGTTGGGTGGATGGGTGCACTAAAGGGGGGGATAAGAGGGTAAGAACCCGGGAGTAGAGGGGGAACAAACTTAACGGGGTGACAATAAAAGGTCAGCGTAAGGAACGGAACAAAGACCTTAATTAAAACAGGAGGTCCAAGAAAGTCACGACGGCAACGACAATGGGAACGTCGCTAACAAAGGTTTTACAAACGGTACAATGGCTGTACACGTAATAATTCTTGGTACATTTCTTTGCCGTCTTCTGCCAAACAGCAACTTGAAACGTTCTGCGTTGTCCGTAGAAAGTGAACGACGACGGCGAATTTTATAAATATCTATTCTGAATTTAAGGCTGTGTTCCAGATTCAGTTTATAGATAGTTTTGACAGTGAGTCACAAATGAAATGACTTAAGAGGATCGCGAGGTCCGTATGTAAATTATAAATTCATTTTTTAATCGACGCTGACCTCAGCGTTGTCGCGGCGTTCACTTGAACCCCCTAAGATAAAGTAGCACTTTGAAAAAATCTCCAGCTTGAATTGCTTGTTAACATGCCTAGCTGATTTTTTGTTTTCATAAAAGGGCCTGACCTTGAGAAAGCTCTCGATGAATCAGATAAATTATTTCAAGGAGCAGGAGCTCGGCCAACTGCAAGGAAGGTTCTGGTTGTGATAATGGACAAGAAGTCTGGTGTTGCAGAGTCACGTGTTAATAGAACCGCCAATAGGCTGTATGAACACTACATTGACGTCATACCAGTGGCTGTTGGAGAGGAAGCCGACTTGAAACAGTTGAAGTTAACCACTAAAGACCAAAGTAACTTGATTGAAGCACCAAAAGTTTTCGTACCCGACAAACTCGGAGAAGCAATAATGCGAAAGGTCTTGAAAGGTACTTTCCCATTGCTTGCCAGTAAAATTCGAGTCTTGCATACGTCAATGAGAGACCCAGATTTTCCATGTTTCAGATTTTCCATGTGTCCAAAAAAAAAAACAACGCGGAATGATGGTTCATTGGTATATTGTTTTCGTGATGGGCTGGATTATTGTTTATATTTTGATACATAAATGTCCGCTTTCGTTTCTTGACTGTAGTAATGCGAGGAAGTCACATTTATCTTATATCTTTGACGCTGTTTAAGTCGACTCTGCAGAGGTTGATCGTGATCTCAATTTTGGCTTTAAAATGCCTTAGGGCCTCCACAGACTAGAAACTGTCGAGAACCAAACGCTAAATTTTTGGTTTTCAACACGTAAGCAGTCTGGTTTCCGAAAACCACGTTTTGGCCGTTTTTCCCTTGAGTGGGAATCATTGGTTTAGTTACCGACAATATCGAAACATGACCCACATTTGAGCATGCGTATTATGTTTTGAGCATGCGTAGTGAACGTTACTTCCCAATCTTTCGCTGGCCTAACTTAGTTATCGACATATAACAGTCCAATATGTGGAATGTACCGCATCGGACACAATTAGTTGTCGATAACAAATAGTTGTCTAGTCTATGGAGATCCTAATATTGACAAATAAAAGTTATCGACAACTAAACGAGAGTTATAGCTTACTAAAAACGCTGTGTGTGCGATAAGTTGTCGACAACAAAACGCTAAATATTTAGTTGTCGTCGCATTTAGTTGTAATAACCTGTCCCACAGACTAAGTTTTTTGGTCGTCGATAACATTTGGCTGTCGATGACAAATAGTTGTCGACCAACTAAATGTCTAGCCTGTGGAGGCCCTTAAATTGTAGGATTTGGCTGTATTACTGCCAAATTCAAATACGTTTTGGAATGCGGAGCTTATCCCGCGGTATTGTTTTCAATTAGGCAGTTATCTGAATTGGATTTCAAAGGTCCGTAATTTCTGATTGTCGTTTTTATTAAGCGCCTGTTATACCAGAAGTGGATGTGATCTTCGCTGTGGGTGCCACCTCAAGAAACGCAGCCCAAACTCTCCGTACAATGAAAGATACTCTGGCGTATGTGATTAATACTTACGGTGTAGGAAGCATTAGATATGGAGTGATCTCATTTGGTACGGATGCCATCATTGAACAAAGATTTGCTCCAAAGGACCCTTCTCCTGAGGGTCTTAAACAGTTAGTGCTGGGCTTGCCTGCTAGCAGAGGCCCACCTGTTTTGGATCGCGTACTGAATGCAGCCAAGAACGTCTTTGAGGGCTCAGGTCTTCGATCGAATGCTATGAAGGTAATCACTAATTTTTTTTGCTTCAATGCCATTTTTCTGCTGGTGTATATGTTTCGATGTCCTCTTAACGTGTCATGTAGGTATCCAGAATTGCGATGAAGGTGATTCGTATCGCTGAATATATTTCACGTCGTCTGCTACACAAATGCAACCTTTGCTCTGTTTTGATGCATGAATAGCTTGCTTTCCAACTCTCTTTCAATACGATTCACAATCCAAGACTTGCCTTGCAACGCATGCAACCTTACCGGGATACATCTAAAATATTCTTGGACAAAACCGTTTTGTTGCACCATTTAACCAAGACGACTAAAGTCCTTGCTCTCGTTAACAACTTCACGTAAACAGGAAGGAAAGTTCAGAACTCAAGTTTGTCTGAGGTGATACCAAATGAGCTTTGACAAGATAGTTATGTTTGCCAAACAACAAGGGAGCCGATCAGAGCACGCCTTATATAACCTTATGTTATCCATAACTTTGTGATGTATGTTCCTTTTGTAATGTTTAAAGGTTGTAGTGGTAATAACAGACGATCGCTCCAGCTCTACAGATGAAGAAATCAGGGCAGCGGCAAAGCCGTTAGAAAATAAAGGAATTCATGTTATTGCTGTCGGTATTGGAACCGTTCCAGACTCCGGACAGTTAGGGCAAGCCACTCAGAACGAAGAAGATGTCATCTCAGCACCTCAAGATGTCGACCCTGCCACCTTGGGAAACAGGATTATGGAGAGAGCTTTTCAACGTAGGGATATGATACGATACTAGAGCAGAATTCATTTTAACGTCGTTAAAACCAAAACCATAGAAATTACTCTGATCGACCACAAATTACTCTGACAATCCATTGATCCAACCAAAGGTGGATGACAAAAATGCGCGACACCTTTTACACTTAAGTGTCATTATGTTACGTTTTATTTAAAGTAAACTGATATTTGCGAAAAGCACAATCTATTTAACAAATAGATTCCATGTTGCCGTGCGTCTGTTCAGTAATAGACC
This sequence comes from Platygyra sinensis, assembly GCA_019787425.1. Classification (NCBI taxonomy): domain Eukaryota; kingdom Metazoa; phylum Cnidaria; class Anthozoa; order Scleractinia; family Merulinidae; genus Platygyra; species Platygyra sinensis. Next base: position 69,727 of record JAHPZR010034771.1, read on the forward strand.
ACAGATGACGTCAAAATGTGGGAAGAACAAAAAAGTGGCACACGAGGCGTAGCCGAGTGTGTCACTGATGTTCTTACCACATTTTGGCGTCTTCTGTGATCTATTACTGAATCAGACGCACGGCAATATGGAATCTATTTGTTTTATATAATAACGAAAAGCCTTTTCTTTTATTTCAAAACACTTCAACATAACGCGAAAGCCGGCCTTTGCCCCGCCCGGCTTTTGCCCACTTTCGCGAACACACAAAAAAAGCCATTTGACGTGATCTATGATCTATACAAAATGAAGCAATTTCATTGGTTACTATGCGTAGCAAAGAATTGTGATTGGTCGAGAAAAATCACGCCACTGTCAAACCTGACTCGAGCGTCGCTTCTCGTGGAATGAAAACTTACAGGGAAAGCAGAATTGAGCTGTGAAATCTACAAATCTTGAAGAAAATGCTGGAAAAATCAAGTCAGTTTTTGTCATCGGAGCAGCCCTGTGAGCCGAAAAGCTTGGACGTTGCCTTGAAAATCACAGGAGTTGAAAAAATACCCTCGGAAAACTTGTGGTTGCGGTCAACCTAGAGGCCATTTGATTCGAGTTTTGAATGAAAGGAGCGTAAATGACGGTGGAGATTTCTGTCTTCTGTGGTTGGTGATTCTCAAATCAGCTTGATATAGAGTCGGAGACACATTTTAGCTGCGATAAAATGTTCGTTGCTTTGCATGAAACGGACAGGACCATTCGCATCGGAAAGCAAGGTTATGTATTTATTTTACCGATTTTAAGAAGTGATGTTTTGATGTTTCATTCCTGACATCAATCAGTGTGTCAACGTTTGTTTTGACATTGGGAAGAGTTGAATTTTTTAAATAAAATAATCTCAGAAACATTTTGTTTACTGGGTTTGTTAAATTCGAGATAAAGCAATGGTTTTCGGCTTACCAAGACCAAGTTTGTGAGTGGTTTAGTCTCGCTCGACTGCCGACTGAGACTGCTCGAAAATTATTTCTGAATCATTTTCTTAAAGAAACGGCTTTATCTTTCGTTTTCTGGCTTCTCGAACCTGTTGAATGCCTCGGCAAGACTTTTTATTATCTTATCTTTTGCCCAGTCACGTAAAATATTATCCTTATTCTGAAAACTTTCCGCCATTTTAAAACGGCAGAGGGAAAAACTTTGTAATGATGACGTCAATCGTGCATCTGTCCTCTAATAGATCATAGCCGAGAACCAATCAAAATGCGAGAATAACTTAGGTTATTATATAAGAACATATAGAGAGCATCATAACGTTCTTCTGTACTAGCGCTGCTAAGAGTGTTTTTTTCTTTTCTCATTTAGCTGTGCTACTGCCAATAGAAGATGTGGACCTGGTGGTTGCCATGTGCGCAGTGTCTGCAGCGTCAGACGAGTCGTTTAAGCTGATGAAGGACACTGTCAAGTCAATTGTTGATAAATACGGCACCTCCAAAATTCACTACAGCGTGGTGCTCTATGGAACGCAGGCTGTACCGATGCTGAAATTTTCAGATAAGGCACTGACCATCGAGGAATTTAAAGGACAAATCAGTATTCTTCCCAAGCCTAAAGGTATTAGGAGTTTATAATAAGAAATAAGATGTGGATACCGTATTTCCTCGAATAATAGCCGCCCCTCGATTACTCGCCCCTCTTTGACCGAAACATTTAAAATGATCGCCTTCCTCGAATAATCGCCCTCCCCCACCCCCCCCCCCTCCGCAATTTTCTCTTTCTCTTATCTCCTCCCTCTCAAGTTTAAAATTGACATCTTGGGCAACAAACAAGCTTTCATTTAATTGTTCACAACTGAACGGTTACAAAAGCACCGTTTTTTTTTTCTTACAGTTTTTCCTATGGTAATGTTTATGTATTTCACTGTTTCCTTTATTGCTTTGTATAATAAAACAAAATATTTAGGGCACGACCTCCTGTGAGAAATAATTGATATAATCGCCCCCTTTTGGTACGAAAATAGAAATAATCGCCCCCGGTTATTAGGGAGTTTTAGCAATGACGACGGCGACGGCGCGGACGATGCCTTGTAAAAAATGAATTTATGTTTTACGTTCGAATCTCGCAACTGTGTAAATCTTTTCAGGACGCCTATCGGTCTTAAAACTTGCTCAGGCTTAACATGCACCAACGGCGTTCAATTCCGAAAGAAGTTTCCAAAAATTAGCCAATGCGGTTCCCGCTCTCCAAAATACATAGATCTTAGTCAGTTTACGTTGTTGTTTCGCAGAGGACGGCAAAGAAATGTACAAAGATTTAAATGCACGTGCACAGCTATTGTTTTTCTCATTAAACCTTTTGTTTGGCGACGCTTTACTCGCCGTAGCTGTCGTGCTTTGCTAAAACTCCCTATTATTCGAGGAGATACGGTATTTACATGATTAATTTATTCTTTTACAGGTAGTCCTACCTCGCTTGTACTCGACCAGGCTCTAAAAACTACCAGCGTCTTATTTGAAGGAGATGGGGTGCGAGAAAATGCGAAGAAAGTTCTTCTCGTGTTCACAGACATGAGCTCAGGTTTAGATGAAGAGACACTTCGATCTGTAGCCGCTGAGTTGGAGAACGAAGAAGTGGAAATCATTGCGGTATCCATTGGCGATAAGTCTAATTCAAGAGAGTTAGCATATGTAACGCCCCACACGGGTAATATTATTGATGCGCCTACAGACGAAAGTCCTGACAAGCTCTCCTCGGAGATTTTGAACTTAATAATTACAGGTTTGTGTGCATGCTGTTACGGTGTCTGGGGTAGGGAAGGTAACGTGACCGAGTGGTTAAGGCACGGGACTTGAAATCCGCAGGTTGAGTGTTGAGATCCCGCTCTGACCTCTTAGCTAGAGTTGTTTCTCGGTAGAGCCTCGTTTAACTCCTCAGCCATGCTTGTAAATAGCCAACCGGTCTGTCTTCCGCCAGTGGGGATTTTTAATCCTGTTATGCTAAGATGATATATTTTTTTCTTTCAGTTAAAGTGGCATTTATGTATACTAGCTAGGTGTTGATAAGTAAACAACAACGTTGTTGTAACGTAGAAAACATAGATCAAAATTCATCCATTAGTTATGAGATGATCCTTCAAAGGCATCACTCTGTTTTAATTAATTAGTGTTATTTATTTAGTGTTTTAAGCGTAGATAACTGTATTTCCTTACGTTGGTGTTAAAAATAATAATATTGGAACATTTAAATAGAGCTGCACTGGAATGCCTTCTTTTATCTTGCAAGTGGTTATTAAACCTGACTGCCATATCAATGTTTGTATTTTGAAATAAAGCATATGCTCCAAAACAACAACAACAACAACACTCGAATAATTTTTTTGACGTTAATGCTTACTGACATTGCTTTTCTTCTGACAGATCCCCCACCCGTCTCGACAGAAGTGGACGTTGCTTTCGCAATAAGTGCAAATTCCGTGAACAACAGGCAGACATTCAGGCTAATGAAAGATACCATAGCCTGGATAATCAGCAACTATGGGACAGGAAAGCTGCGTTATTCTGTAATTCTGTTTGGTAACGATGCCAAGATTGAACTGGACTTCGATGGCGGCATTTCCACCCCAAATAAACTGATACAGTTTGTTCAGGAACTCCCCAGAAGAAGTGGCGGCCCTGATGTCATCTCAGCTTTGGATAAGGCTAAAACAGTGTTTAAATCTGCTTCTGCAAGACCCAACGCATGGAAGGTATTAGTCGTCATCGCCGATAAACGATCCGGGTCAAGTTTATCAGATATTGGAAAAGCTGCTGAGCCCTTGGACGAGGAAGGTATTAAGGTAGTACCAGTGGCAGTAGGCAGGGAAGCTGACCCGTCTGAACTGGAAGCTACCAATCCAGAGAGATTTGTTATTACGGTACCAAGGACTGAAGGACCCAAGACTTTAGGGAAGCAAATAATGGAGCATGTTGTTAGACGTAAGTCAATACTAGAACGCTGTTTTACGTCGAAACCTGTCTAAATGAGCCACTTGTGATGAACAACTTTTGATTGCCAGTGGTTTAGTTTTAAAGTTTAGCGCATTTGAACGTATATTACAGAGTAACATTGCTTCAGGCGAGGTTAGAGCGGTTTCAATTGAGTGTCAAAAGGTTTGAGTTTGGCTGGGTAGTCTAACTGGTAAGTAAAATTCTATTTCCGAGTTGCTGTTAGCCTCGCTATCAAAGGGAGGCCTTGTGTATAACCATTCATATAACTATGAGTTTAATTTGCATGAGAATTAAATCTCGTTTTCATAAGAAAGGACGGACACCAAGACTTGCTTTGAGAAAGAGACCAAACTTAATTCGGAAAAAAAACCGCTCTGTGATAGAACATATTTATAGTTGAATACCTCAAGAGTACTGCTGCATAACATATCCTGCCGTTTATATTTTGCAGCCAAGTTCCCACCCATTGATATCGCCTTTGCTCTGAGTGCGTCTGGGATATCTGCTAATAAAACATTCAGCTTAATGAAGGACACAGTTCAGCGTATAGTGGACGAGCATGGAACGGGAAGCTTACGATACAGCATTATTTTGTTCTCGGATTCCGCCAATATCATCATACGATTCAGTGAGAAATATTCCAGTCTTGATCAGTTGAAGACATCCATCGAGGCTCTGGCTCTTCCTCGCACTGGAGGCTCCTCCCTTTCTGAAGCCCTTAAAGCTGCTAGGAACGCCTTCCAAGACAGCGGAGTCCGTAAGGATGCTACCCACGTGCTTGTTGTCATCACGGATAAGAGGTCTGGGGAGAGTGAATACGATGTTGAAGAAGCTGCCAAGCCTCTAGAGGAGTCTGGGATCGTGGTTATTCCTGTTGGTATTGGAGACCAAGTTGATGATAAAGAGCTTAACATAATAACAATTAACGAGAACAATGTGATTCTTGTTGATGAAGAAGAGGACCCTGATAATTTGATGATGCTGATCATGGAGAAAATAAATGGTATGGCATTACACAGTCATGTTAATATGCATTCTGTTGAATTTCATTTTTATATGTGAACTTTGAGAGATGTTACAATAAGTTTTGACCCCACGGACACATTAGGAGCACGACGTTTCGCTGTTTGCGTCAGCTAATGGCGAATGGTAGAGCAGAAATGATATTCAGTATTCAGAATCGTAGTATATGTGGTTAGCAGTTAAGAAGCCATCCGGTGGTTATGTAATATATTAAACAGGAAAAGCCGTGGTTGACCACATTTCGAGACAACGAGAAGAGAGTTGAAAATACGACACCCAGCGGAGTAGTTTTGATTAACTTCTTTGTTTAGAAATGCAGATAAACTCTGTCTTGAGTGCATGATATATCGAAACCTAAAGTGAGAAGAAAACGGAGAAATGAAATATCAGATATCCAAATACGTACAGGGTCACGAGTTCCTTTGTATATACTTCATGAATTATCAATGATTTTGAAAAAGTTTTTTCCGCCCTTCCCGCCGTTTTCTCGTTACCCTTATTTCGCCTTTTCATTTAGTAAAACTGCATGCAGAACTGATAGAATAACACATAATCATTTCATGTTCACAGAAACAAGAAGACCTGCACCAGTTGACCTTGCATTTGCTCTAAGTGCTTCCTCGTTCCAGTCTGGGAGCTCCATCAAATTGATGAGGGATGTTATACAAGTGATTATTGAAGACTATGGCACAAGGGACATACACTACAGTTTTATTATCTATGGCTCTGAAGCCTCCACAAAATACAGCTTCACTAGTGAACCAGTGGACCCAGACTACCTAAAAAACTTCGCGGAATTCATGCCTTTTGTCAAACCACCAACATCTCCTCACGTCGCTCTGGAGGAGGCCACCAAAGCGTTCAAAGGTGCAGGAGTGCGCGCAAACGCTACCAAGGTACTTGTGGTGATGACAGACAGGAAGGGGGATTCCACTAAGGAGGAGATTGACGCGGCCGCTGACCCGCTGAAGCAGATGAAGGTCAAGGTGATAGTCGTGGGAATTGGTGCAAATGTTGACAAAAATGAACTTGTTAATGTCACGGGAGATAATACCAATGTAATCACAGTACCGGTGGATGCAGACAAGGATTCATTGACCAAAACATTAATGAAGAAAGTTTTCAAGCCAGGTAATTTGTGCTTCTGTTCTTATTTCTTGGACACATGTTTCCTTCTTTTCAGGTTTTTCTCATGACCAACATTCTAAGACAACTAACGTGTATGACAATCAGGATACGGTTGGTGTTCCATTTTCGATTGAAGAAGATAACTAAGTTTCAATTCTTTTTTATTTCAGTTTTCGTTGTTATTTATTTATTGTTATTTACACTGAATGTTGCATGCTTGCGGATCACCCTGGTTCAGTGCTCGTAAGCATTGAGTAAAAATGGATGACGACCTCAAAAAATAAGTCTTTTTATTGATATTTGGGTAGGGAAAAGTACCATTATATTGTTACGATATTAAAAATACTTACATAAAAGAGAGCTTAGGCCTACTTTTATTGTCTATTATTATAGCGTAACCGATTCCTGAGACACATGCAAGGTCATGCAAGGTCGTGGTTATGTGTCAGTTCACTCCTGTAGGACGCTCTTAATCTTTTAAGGTCTTTGTACTGCGATTATAGCAGTTTTATTAAGAAATCATGCTTGTTTCTTTTTCTACCATGCTTAGTTCCGCCTGTGGTTCCTAAGATTGATCTTGTGATCGCGATAAGTTCAGTGTCTTCTAGCGCCGATGAAGTGTTCCAGAAGACACATGACGGAGTCACTTCTATCATTGACAAATATGGTACAAACGACATACATTATGCTGTCATCCTCTTTGGAAGTGATGCCCAGGCCGCCATCGACTTCGATTCTTACGCTACAAGTGAAGAACTGAATGAAATGTTCTCAAACGTGCTTCGCTTAAAGGGAGGCCCTGTGTTAGATGAAGCCCTGAAACTTGCAGGACAAGTGTTCACTTCACCAGGCGCGCGACGAGACGCACACAAAGTGTTGGTTGTTATCACAGACAAGAAGACATCTTCGAAGCTTGATGATGTCATACCTGAAGCGAATAAGCTTGAGGATATGGAGGTGACCGTGATTCTTGTGGGGATTGGTGCTGAGACTGACAGAAAAGAACTAGAAGAGCTCACACCCGATGTGACGGACGTCATCACAATTTCCAAAGTACTTGACCCTGACGATCTTGGAAGGAAGATTATGGAGAAGGTTTTGAAAGGTATTGGCCGAGAATTGTAGGTCGGCATTCCGTGCGGAATACCAGATGTTGCTTGTAATATTGACGTGGCATTTTGTATTACAAATGTGTAGATTCTATTTTTATCATGTCAGCAGCAAAAATGAGAAAAGCCTCGCTGAAAACAAAATGGATGACACGAGAAAAAAATTGACGAAGCAACGAGAATCTGATTTTTGAAGTATAAGATTTTGACAAAGTATTAATCTCCTCAATGAATAGTATGTTAGGAGAGACGATAGGGCTACTTACATGAGGTTTTAGAGCCAATGAATGATGATTATATTAGATGTTGTGAGTTACCATGTGACTTTGCATTTTTTCGTTTGTGACACCGCGTTCTCTCTTACAGAACGCCCTAAAGTACCAGAGATCGATGTGGTATTCGCTCTAACAGCTACAACAGGAGATGCAGATGACACCTTTCAGCGCATGAAGGATGCTGTGGAGATTATAACAGACACGTACGGAGTTTACTCAGTGCAGTACAGCTTCATTGTATATGGTGACATTCCTAACATCGTATTTGACTTCAAAACAAATTTTCCTAGACGTGAAAGCTTGAAATATTTGATTGAGCGATCGCCCAGACCCACGGGGCGCCCGGACACCAGGCGAACCTTGGAAGAGGCCATGCAGGTTATTAGAGGTTCAAGTGTTCGCCCCTCAGCGAAAACGATTATCGTCCTCCTGACAGATGGTGCCTCGTACGATAATCTTCAAGATGTAGAAAAAGCCATTCAGACCCTGAACAAGAAAGGCATTCCTGTTCTAACATTTAGTCTTGTTAACAGACCGAAAACTGACTTTGAAGTTCCCAAAAAAGTAGAACCAGAAAAGCTGGCTAAAAAAGTCATGGAGAAGGTTGTAGCTGGTAAGTACATCTACTGGTACAGAACATTACTACTAACAACAACAACAACGACGACGACAATAACAGCAACAACAACAACAAAAACAACAACAACACAGAACAACAACACTTTTCTTATGCCTGCGGGCACTTTCGGACTTTTTTTTTTGGGGGGGGGGGGTCGGGAACTCCAAAGAGAACGAAAATATTTCGAAAAATCGGATAGTCCGAGAAATCGGGGGTAAAATTACAATGTTCGATGGAAGAGAGGGAAACGACTTTTGGTTCGAGTTATCGAGGGTTTCGGAAAAAGTGAGGGATCGAGAAATCGGGATTCCACTATAGTTGCATGGCAAACTCGCTTACATTATGACCTGGATTGATTGCCTAGTAAAATCTGAAACTCATAAAAGAAACAGTTAATTCTTCCTCCCGTGCGAGAAACTCTAGAAAATTTTAAAACAGATCTTTGTGGAGCCATTTAAAACCGGCTTCTTTCAGGGCCACCATAAAAACAAAAGTATAGGTCTTTGTTTACTTTGATTCTGTCATTGGTTTGATGATGGATGTCATATCCATCTCGTGGATTTCCACACTACACATTTAAACGATACATGGCTTTTCCAAAACAAAATACCTGGATCCTTAGATTATTTGACCTTAACTCCGTCAGAGGTAGGCTACAATCCTGGCTTTGACTTTCGGCCTTCGACTACCGTTTAACATGATTTCTCACGAGTACTTTTGCTCGAATCCGGCGTCGGCGTTTAGCCCGAAAAATTTCAAAACTTTCAGTAACCAGAAGGGGGGGGGGGGGGCTGCTGCAGCGTCCACCTCCCTCCCTCCCGTTGGCTCGTACGCCAATGACAACATTAATAACAACGATAACAAAGAACAACACTAAGAGTAACAATAATTCTTTAGTTCTGTGCTCAGTGATTTGGTGTTCACCGTACTCTTAGCATGCAGTATAGGATATTCTGGCATCCTGTAAGCTTTCCTTTGATAAATACGACTCTAAGTGCTTCTACTTGTTTCAGCTGTGTTGGAACCACCAGAGATAGATCTTTGTTTCGCTATCAGCGCTACAGCTGCTAATGCTGACAGCACGTTCACCTTGATGAAAGAAACCATAAACGATGTCATAAACAACTATGGTATCAACAAAATCCGCTACAGCGTCATTCTGTTTGGAGCACAAGCCAAGCAAGTCGTAGGTTTTGATCCCAGTCTTACGAAGCCTGCTCAACTAGAAGCGTACGTCCGTGCACTCGATCGACTCAGCGGTGGTTCCGCAATAGACAAGGCGCTGGAGAAAGCGCTGGAATCATTCAAGGAGGGCATCACTCGTCGTAATGCCAGAAAGGTGCTTGTGGTGATCACAGATAATGAGTCAGGGCTCGAAACGGATGACATTGTGGCCAAGGCCAAGCTCTTGGAGAAGAGGAATGTCCGTTTAATCACTGTGGCAGTTGGAGATTCAGCAAACCAACAAGAGTTGGAATCTATTGCCTCGGATAACAGAGATGTTTTGACTGTTCCAGCCTCTGTACAACCCAACGCACTTTCCAAAGATATTATAGTATTAGTTCTAACAGGTGAGACTATTCTTCGTCTTAGCAACCGATCTAACGACCACCTCTCTACAACAGCCAATACGTTTTTGTTCTGTCGTTTCGCCGATCGGAGGTTGGCCGTTATAGAGAAGTTCAACTCTAATTTTATTTTTGGTTATGGGTAGCTGTAACTCATACATACTGAACTGGGTAAATCACCTGCTTGTAGGCATTGTTTTCGCGGCAGTTCATTGGCAAGTTTTTCATTATGAAGGAGAGTCAGCTGCATGTATACGTTTGTGTCTGCCTACTTTCCTTCCTGCCTGTATCCTATTTGTATCGGCGTGTGTGAGTGTGTCTGTGTGTCCGTGTGTCCGTCTATCTGCCTGTCTGATTGGCTGTCTGTCTGTCTTTCAAGACCTTAGTGAAATTTAAATTATATTTTTAGATCGCCCATTGAATGTACCGAAGCTTGACCTGGTGTTTGCCATCTCAGCCACAAGTAAGGATACAGATGAAACGTTCCAGCTTATGACCAGCGCCATAGACTCACTTCTTCAGAAATACGACTCAAGCAACATTCGATACGGTGTTCTTGTGTATGGTGATGATGTCACTGTAGTGGTTCACCTTAAAAACAAGACGGATGCAGCCCAAATCCAGGAAAATCTGACGACGATCCTGGCACCTGTAGGTGGAACAGCCTTAGATAAAGCTCTGGAAGCCGCTGCTGTAATGTTCGCCGAGGCTGGTGACCGTGAGGATGCTGACCGGGTTTTGGTCATCATGACTGATGAGAGTTCTGGTCTCGATGAAGACGTTGTTGTTGGTGCAACTAAGCCTCTTGAACAGATGGCGGTGAAAATTATTCCTGTAGTAGTCGGTGATGATGTAACGCCTAAGGAATTCGTGACAGTCACGTCTAAAGGTAACATCATTACCACCAAGAAGGATAAAGATCCGGAACAACTGAGCGTGGAAATCATGGAGAGAGTCATTAGTAAGTAATCGCTTACATTCCCTTTAAGTTCGTAAGAGCTGATTACTTTTTACCTATTTTTACAACTGGGTTTAAAATGTTGTTCATAGAGATCCCAGTCCCTGTCAGCTTTTCTTGTAATAGTTCATCTTTTTTAAAGGGAAACTGAGGCACTCGAAGTTGTTATGAATGTTTTCTCGGAGGGGTTACAAACATTGCTTTACCTGCCTTTGTGGATATCAAACGTTTTATAAACAAGTTGCGCTGAAACGTCGGTTTTTTGATGTCACTACTCTCGTGTAGAAACAAGCTGATATTCACGTTAGGTGTAAAAATATGGTGGGTCCAAACAATATATTCTCATCGTTTCTTTCACAGATGGAACCCTTCAGCTGCCAGAGACCAACTTGGCATTTGCTGTCTCCGCCACTGGGCTTGAAGCTAAAGAAACACATGCATTCATGAAGGAAATAATCAAGTGGATCATAGACAAGTACGGAACACAACGACTGGAATACAGCGTCATTGTGTATGGCGGCTCGGCCTCAACACAAGTCACCTTTGGTGAAATTTTCGATTCAGATGATGAGTTGATACAGGCAGTCGGCAGCATGCCTCGAGTTTCAGGGGCGCCCTCTCTGGACAAGGCATTGGAAGCTGCAAAGGATCAGTTTGAAAGTCCACTTATCAGACCAAACGCTGCGAAGGTAATGCGTGCGTGTCACTATTGCTTTGAGCTAAAAGGAATAATCTGTCTTAACTCCACGTCGACAGTGTTAATATTTTGGTGCCTTCACTAATCAAGTGGCACGTAATTAGGAATCTAGGACTTGTGTATTACCTTAGGCAAGCTTGTAATATTATTTTTGAAAACAATTTTGATCAAACGTTCGTCCCGGTGTACCTCCGTAGTGAGTCACATGCCTTGATTTTGCGACCACTAAAGGCCTACAAATTACTCCAAGCGATGGAAACCAGAAAGGAAGACGGGAAGGAAAAAAGACTGAAGCGCCTTCGAATTCTTAGATGTTCATGTTTCGCGTTTTAGTCTTTTTCCATGGAAATAATTAAGATTGAATTGATAAAAACGTTGTTAGTGAAAATTTCACTGTTTTCACCGCAATTCGGTCTTAGCGTATTTTACGTTACTTTTTTCTGGATATACTTTTTGTAGGTGCTTGTCATCATCACGGACAAATCATCTGAAAAAAGCCCACAGGACATCAGAGCTGCCATTAAATCCCTAGAAACAAATGGAATTCGTGTGATCGCGGTGGCTGTTGGGACAGAAGTGGACTCCAGTAAAGAAAAGGAGATACCAACAGACAGAGATGTCATCGAAACTGATAACAAAAAAGATCCCGGATCAGTAGGACAGAAGATAGCAGACAAAATTGCCAAAGGTAAGCTTGTGTTAATGTTAGTTTGGGAGTTAACTGTCTTGGCGACTTAACTTCGATCTGTAACAATTAAAAAAGTTGGTCTGCAATGCGTGCTTGTGGGCTTATGCCTAGTTGTATTCCAATCGGTTGGAGTTTATTTTTAAAAGTCAGTCTCTTGGTTTTGAATTGCTGTAAGTGAAAAGGCAATCACTGAAAAGGTAAAGGTGTTACTTTAGAACTGGAGACATAGTACTTGTGGTAGATGTCTACGTTAGTTCGAAGATAACTGCCACTCAAGTTCACCAAGGCTCAACTGAAAGGAAATTGTGGCCACGAATTAGGGTAAAGAATCAAACACAGACGACATACACTTCACGTGACCGGAGAAAACCACGAAATATAAAAAAAATGTTTGAGAATTTCGAAAAGTCCTAATATCGTAAACTTATATCGAGTGATGTCTATGTTAAAGCTTGAAATAAGCGTAAACCCACTTCAGTTGCTGTGTATTGTCGTTTCTGCGGCTCAAAATCGCGCATTTGAGCGATAGTCATCGATTATGCATTATTAGAAAACAGTCCTAAGAAAGCACGCGCGCTGATTGGTTGAAAATTGTGTTTGTATAACTCGATGGAGACACAGAACTAGCGCGCGCTTGTTGACGTAGTGATGGCGCGAGCAAAGAGAATTTACATTTCGATAATCAAAGTTAACAAGTTGTTTTCCTTTTTCTCGTCGTGGTGTTTTCTAAAAGAAATAGAAAACATGTACATCGTGTTTGTATCGAGTTATACAAACACTCGTGAAAGTTTGGGAGAACTCGAAAAAGCTGTGGAAACACTCGCCTGCGGCTCGTGTTCCCACAGCATTTCTCGTTCTCCCAAACTTCCACTCGTGTTTGTATAACTCGATACAAACACGGTACATGTTTTCTATTTCTTAAATATTGCACCAGTTTGGAATTGCACGATCTATGCACGATTTTTAGTGGCTTTGTTCAAAAATCAAAAATATTTTAAATGACTTAAATTTACGGAAAGGTAAATCTTATCTGGAGCTATTAGTACAGTATTATTAAACTTACTTGATGTATAAATTAAGCAGATGCTTTTTAATAGTCTATAGATTGTCTTAAGTATGTTCAAACAGATACCAATGACCTTCAACGCTTTTAAACTGACAACAGAAACACGTCTTAAGATTAGTTACTGCATTTCCAGCATTAAGTCATTTATATTTTACACCAGTTTTTATCATTCATTATAAACTTCTAGAGGATTGAACGTTTTTTCCACGTTTAACAGGCGAACCTCCCATACCGGAACTCGACCTTGGATTTGCCATTGCAGCAGGTTCATTGGACGCGACAGAAACATTCCAACTCATGAAAGATACCATTGCAGCGATCATTAGTGAATACCGATTGGACAAAATCAACTATGGGCTTATTGTGTTTGGAGACGCTGCAACAATCCAGATTCAATTTGGTGCATATTCTAACGTCAATAATCTGCTACGGGGCTTGCGTTTTATTCCAAAGAAGAGAAGCGGGGCTTCTTTAGTTGATGCCCTGAGAGAAGCAGGCACGTTGTTCTCGTCATCTGATGTCCGCCCTCATGCTAAGAAGGTACTGGTGGTGATCACGGATTTAGCATCAGGAGAATTATCATCTCAAGTGAGGGAGGCAGCAAGGCCAATACAGGACAAGGGTGTAAAGATTGTTGCTGTGGCCATTGGCAAAGAAGCTGATCCGAAAGAGTTTGAAACATTTACTCCAGTGGATAAAATAATTGAAGAAGAAAAGACTGTACAACCCACCGATCTTAAGAAGACAATTATGGATATGGTTTTGACAGGTTTGTTTGATACAAATAGTACGATTTTTGTGTGTCTGAAACTGAGTACTTTTTTTAGTGAAGATAGTGTTTGGTAGAATAATGGCATTGTGTAGAAAACCCCAAGTTCATCGTTAAGAATCCGGTCGAAACCTTATATTTTTTAGACTCTTTTACAATTTGCTTGAATCATAAAAGCAGCTGTCGTGATCGCTTTTCAACTTCTCACTCATTTCGCGGTTATTTGATTTAATCCATACACTTTCCCTTGCCATGCTTTAATCAATGTTGATAAATTATGAATTTGACATATTCAGCTTGATGAAGTGATTACCATGACGGTTTTGTGGTTTGTTTTAATTCAAAGAAACTGCAACATATCCCGAAATGGACATTGTGTTTGCAATGAATGCTAATTCTGGAGACGCGGATGTCATTTTCCCCCTCATTACCGACACTGTCCGAAAGATCATGAACGACTTCGGATTTGGAAATGGCCATATTCAGTATGGCGCCTTTGTGTATGGAGCCACAGTAGGAACTACGCTCCAGCTGGGAGATCCTTCTTTCAAGAGGATTGAAGACCTGAGGGATTACATTCAAAAATTATCAAAGCAAACCAGTGACCCACAGATCGATAAAGCACTCCGAGAGGCTTTGAAGATTTTCCAGGGACCCAACGCCCGTCCCGGCGCTAAACAAGTGCTCATTGTTTTGACTGATAAGAAATCGACATCCAGTGAAGAGGTCATCAAAACTAGTGCCAGACTGTTGGAAGACAAGAACATCCGGGTGATTCCAGTCTCTATTGGCAGTGAGGCGGATCCGGACGAGTTAAGAAGTATCACTCCTTATAAGGGGGATCTTATAAAGGCAAAGAAAGACGAGGAGCCTTGGAGATTGGCACGTGAAATAATCATCAAGATCTTAACAGGTATGATAGCTTGATTGATTCGAATGAGGAGCCACTTTAACAACTAGTATTGTGGTAGGAAAAATATGAGGGTAACAATTTTCAAGGTTGACCTAAACATTTTCGATACACAACGTGATAATAAGCTCATTCAAATTAGAAACGTGTGTTAAAATGTACCAAAATTGACTTTGTCAAACGTGAGCAATACACATCGTTGGAAACTTCCCATAGTGTTTTGGTTTCTGAATTGCCGAGAACGCTGCTCCAAAATGCTTTTGTCGTAATCCTCAAGATTGTGTTTATACCAAGACACGAACAGTAAGATAAAGTGGCTCATAATATACGGACCTGGCTGAGGTGTTTACATCCTTGTTGCAACCCAATCCATGACTTATGAAAAACCTGATTGGTGATCTTTAGTAACACTGAAATAATTATATTGAGACCTACAGAAACGTATAAAGGTTGTATTGCCTTTCACTTGTAATAAGATGTCTTGATACAGTTTTTCCTAGACACACCAAGCATTTTCAATCAGCGTTTTAACAGTCTTCCCTTATATGGATCGATATGAAGAGTACACCAATATTTGGAAGTGCATCGAAGTTTGTTATTATGTGTTTCTTGAGGCAATCGAGATTTCCATGGAAACGATAAACCAAAAAATTGAAAGTAAATAAATATGAATTTTGCGCAAACCATATCTTATATATAATGGCTAATACCAAAGTTTTAAATTATGGTATTCATTTCCAAGTACTGGTGAAATTTTCAAATCGATCTGATTATGGGAAGATTGCTAAAAGGGAAACATTGTATCAAGACACCTTAATTGTTTTGTCATTTTAGAACCAACAGAGATTGCTAAAATTGACCTTGGTTTCGCAATTGGAGCTGCATCACGTGATGCATCGAATACCCTTCAGCACATGACTGACATCATCAAAAGTATCGCTCATGAATATGGCACTGACAAGATTCATTATGGACTTATTACGTTTGACACTGTGGCCAACATCGACATACCATTCAGTAGCAATATCGACTCGGCTGAGGCTCTGAAATCCCTTATCGATGTCATACCAATGGAGACTGGTGGCCCTGCTGTAGATAAAGCTCTAGAAGCAGCGAAAACGCTCTTTGGGGGCGACGGAGTTCGTTATGATGCTCAGAAAGTTCTCGTGTTGATGGTTGACGAGAAATCGAGTGGAGACGAGAAAGTTGCGATGAAGACAGCGATGGAGTTAAAGGAGAGTGGAGTCATTATCATCACAGTGGCAGTTGGTGACGATACTGATCCCAATCATTTGAAAAACATCTCGTCAGTCCCTGGCAATGTACTAAACACAAGCACGACTGAAAAACCAGATGAAGTTGGAAAAGAAATCATCGATAAAACAGGTAAAGAAGTTGTTGTTAGTACACTATTAGGGAAGTGGTCTCACTGCGCTACCCAACACTACATTATAGTGAGGTGCTTACAAGAAGCGCCCTTGTTTACAACTTTATACTTGAATATGATTTTCAGGCTAATAAGGTGCCATATCGTTTTATGTGAGTTTTTAATTTTGGCGAGATACAAAATTATGTTCATTGGTTAGCCACCGTTACAAGATAGAAACATAATAATGATAGACAATTACAGAACGCTTGAGGTAAACGGAAACTGTGAACGCGACTTTGAAGACGTCGAAGCCACTTCGTGTATTTCGTTTGGTGGCGTCGTTTACTTTTGCCGGCTCATTTCCCTGTATAAGCCCCACTTATATGGTCTTTGGTACCCGAGACAACCCTCTTACGAGTTACCCTGGCCGAGCTACCTTTTCGCTGATTTCTTTGCAAAGTTTAACGCATCGTTTAGATGAGGATCGCGAACCCGTCTCTGGGGGCGCGTAGGTAGAGTAGCCATAGACAAAGACACACACTTAAATTAAACACGGTAACAACAGCAGTTACAAGATTGGAGGAGGACAGTTGCCGATTAATCTCATTTCTTAAGTTAATGAAAGATCTAATGGCTGTGACGTGAGATAGAAGGTTATTCCACAATTGTTTCCCACTGAAGCAGAAACTACGTTTCAAAAATGGAACGGGGTTTAAGTGGAGCTAATTGTTTTTAACCCTGGTAAGCGGGATAACTTTTCTCCATATAAATACTTTGGGGCCCCCTAACCGGGACAACTCTTGGCGTGGCGAGTGTCGCGTGCGAAATTCGTGTCAAAGAAGTAAAAAGCAAAACCCACAGTGATCGAATGACCGAGGGAAACTCAAAGAACACGGGATATGTGCACATTTGATCATTCAGCATCATTCACTATTTGAAGTCAAAATCTCATTGACAGTGATGGCAAAAAATGATGTTTCTGATTTCTTTTTAGATCCACTGAAGGGAACAAACATCGATGTAGGCCTGGCCATAAGTCTGACATCCCAAGACGCTTCAAAAACAATCCAGCTCATGCAAGATTCCATCAAGTCAATCATTGACACCTATGGGGCCACCAACCTTCGCTACAGTGTAATGACTTTTGGTGACAGTCCAAAGATCTTAGCCCCATTTGCGGAACGGTCACCTGACGATTTAACGACGATAATAGAGTCTGTCATGCCCAGTTCCGGTACACCAGATTTAGAGAACGCGTTATTAGAAGGGAGGAAACTGTTCGATGGAGCGGGTGCTCGGCCAGATGCCAAGAAAATCCTCGTAGTCATCATAGACAGCAGGTCAGGAAATCAAAAAGTCGATATCATCGAGGCTGCCAAACCGCTGATTACTTCAGGATGTTGGATAGTTCCTGTCGCTGTTGCTGTGGAGGACGAAGGGATCATTGAAGAGTGTGGGTTCCTTACTCCTCTGAAGAACACAACTGTGGAGGTGCCGAAAACAGGGAACCCCGATGAAATAGCTAAGGAGATTACTGATAAAATCAAAGAAGGTAAATATTAACAGTATTACGATAAAACTGTGTGGGAGGCGCGGTGGCCTCATGGTTAGTGCGCTCGTCTCCGGATCGAGCGATCCGGGTTCGAGCCCTGGCCGGAGACGTTGTGTTGTGTTCTTGGGCAAGACACTTTACTCTCACAGTGCCCCTCTCCACCCAGGTGTGTAAATGGGTACCGGCGAATTTAATGCTGGGGGGGGGGGGTAACCCTGCGATATACTAGCATCCCATCCAGGGGGGGGGGGGGTAGAAATACTCTCAGTCGCTTCATGCTAAGGAAATCGGGATAAGCTGGCCACTTGGCTCGTATGCAGACTTTACCTTACCTACGTTAAAACTGTGATCATTATTATCGGGACTGGTCAATCAACAACAATAACAACAACAACTTCATTTCACCCCAGAGTTAGAAATGACAATGTTTTGCTAGGGTAAAAGCAAAAACCATTGCGGCGCTAGTACCCAAAATAACGTAAGAGTTAAAAAACGCCACGAAGCTAGTGAAAAGAAAATATATTTTACATGTTTCACAAAGGACACAGAAAATCCAATGAACCATCCAAAAATCATAGTAAATATATCTAGCCGACCAGAAGCGAGGGAAAACATGTGCGACCAAGTCACGATTGGTTTTCCTTTTACTTCTGGTTGGATAAAAAAGTGGCGCGAGTATTTTTAGCCTATCGACACTCAGGTGGAAAGTCTCTGTTTCTGTTTTGAAAAACTAACCTCGGCAATCGGTTTTATTTACGTCGTAAAAGTTACTTAAATAACTATCGTTTAGTTCACGTGAAAACCAGACTTCAACCGAAACGCGCAGTACTTTACTGCGAAAGAAACTGAGAATAACTTCAAGTACAAGTTATCAGCATAGGATAGGATAATAGTGAAATAAATGTAAAGAGTAAGAAAATTTTGGCATGTTAACAACAGTAAATATAAGCACTGCATGGAGCGCACTGTGATACTGTTTAACACTAAACATTAAACGAGCCGCAGCTTGTTATTGTTATTATTATTGTTATTATTTATTGTAAGCGCATTGAGATTTTTAAATGCGCACTAAGAACCTTTCTGTTATTATTATTATTGTTATTATTATTATTATTATTATTATTGGTTGCTCTTATGGAGTTAAATGAAATTAACGAAGATGTAATGGTGTTTAATGTAAAATTAGTTGTATTATTATAAAAAAATTAAAATAATAATAATAATAATAATAATAATTATTATTATTATTATTATTATTATTATTATTATTATTATTATTATTATTATTATTATTATTATTATTACTGTAAGACTTTGACCCCTAGACATTCAAAAAGAGATAGTAGTCTAATTGTTTTCCTAAAAAGGTTTTTAATCCTTAATGCACGAATAATGAATTTACTGTCGTTTTTATTTCTAGTTATCGTAGAACCAATACCGCCTGAAGTAGATCTGGGATTCATCATATCTGCTGGTTCAACTGATGCTTCAGCAGTCTTGCAACAAATAAAGGACGTTATAAAATCATTCATTGACAAATATTCCTCGGACAGACTTCGGTATGGCATCGTATCATATGGAAGCACACCACGCATACAACTCACCTTGCGTGACAGCTTGAACCCGGATGTAACACAACAAGTTGACGCAATCCTTAGACCTGGTGGTACTCCAGACTTAGCCAGAGCACTGCAACTGGGTGAGCAGCTGCTCTCGTTCGCTCGACCAAATGTTCAGAAAGTACTGGTTATTATCACCGATGTCAAGTCCGGCAGCTCTGTGAGCCAAGTCAATCTTGCAGTCAAGTCCCTTGATAACAAAGACATTCGCGTCTTTGCCGTGGCCATTGGAAGTGAACTCGATTTTACCGAACTTACTACTGCCACTGGATCTGGTAAAAACATCATAAACAGTTCAAATACTGATGAACCAGGAAAAGTCAGAGAAGAAATAATGACGAAAATCAGACAAGGTAAACGTAGCGAGATGCTTTTGTTCTGGCTCTGCGTTCAGTTACGAAACTTCCACGGCTACACTGTTTTGTCAAAAATGGCGCTGTTGCTTTGTACGCCACCGTCACAGTCAAGTAACCTTTTGTGGTAGGCAGTTAGATACCTAAAGAACGAATTGATGTCTGCAAATGACTATGATTACGAAAGTGCTCTTTTACTAACAGGGGCGAGAGGGGTATGAAGCTAAGCAAATATTTAGGCTTTTTCACTTTTGCAAGTTTAGCTTTGCTGGCCCTTGTTTCCAGAAGCTACTAGATGTCGATCCAAATTTGATATTAAGTGCAATACGCAGCCCTCAGATCTCCATTTTCTCTTCTTTATTAGCAAAACGAGTTCAAGATGTCGACGTCGTGTTTGCAATCAGCGCCACGGCAACTGATGCACAACAGACCTTCAGTGTCATGAAAGACGTTATCAAGACCATCTTTGAAAAGCATGGCGTTGACAGCATGCGAGTTGCAATAATTGTGTTTGGAGATGCGGTGTCTGTGAGGCTAAGCTTTGACGAGGAAGTAACTGAGCTGGATGAATTGAAGGAACGCATTGATAACTTACCGCGAAACACAGGTACACCAGACCTGAACGCAGCGCTGGTAGAGGGCAATAGACTCCTTGCAGGGGCTCGTCCAAATGCCAAGAAAGTGTTGGTAATTATCTCTGACGATACATCAGACAGCAGTCCCTGGGTAATTAGAGCAAACGCTAGGGAACTTGAAGAAGAAGAGATTGAAGTTGTTCCTGTGGGTATGGGAAATGAAGTTGATCTTAAACAGCTCGAGCACACAACTCCACACAAAGACAACTTGATCACTGCAGACACAGAGGACGATACGGATGATCTTGCAGATGAGATACTGCAAAAAATACTGAGAAGTGAGTGCCATTTTTCTTAGGGATGACATTATTTGGAGTATGCAGTTCAGGAACATGGAAGATGATTGAGGGGTAGCATAAATGATTATCGTGTTAAAATCACGGAATAGTTTTGCTTGTTAAAAGGGGCAATGTTCAATGGGGAGCGCATTGCATAGTACTGCATGCTTGGAAACATAGCGTTATCCTAGATCACCGAGCCGTTTGTCTATGAGCTGAAAACCTCAAGAAATCAATGGCTTTCTCTTGCGCAAATGCTGAACAGTTAGCAGCTCTTAAGTGTTAGAATAAGCCGAAAATTACAGCATGAAGAGAAACGAAGATTAGCGATCTGTCTCTGACGACATGTATATAATTCCTTAACTGCTCCAGGATAGTCATTTTGTTCTTGTTGTTGTTGTTGTTGTTACTGTTGCAGTTGCTGCTAACTTTGTGTTATTTTTGGTTTTTACCAGAGAGGATAATGCTTCCCAAGATCGACTTGATGTTTGTTCTAAGTTCGCAATCCTCAAAATCCTTCAAAACATTCCCATACATGAAAGACGTTGTGACGTATATCATGCAGAACTATAGCACGAACCAGATTCACTATGCTGTTGTGCTTTACGGAAATGAACCTTCCGTTGTCCTGAAGTTCTCTGATGGTATCACAGACCCAGATCGGCTTGTGGAGTTGGTGAGCTCAGCATCAAACATTCCAGGAGGATCAGCATTAGACAAAGCATTGCAGAAAGCAAAACAACTTTTCACCGACGATGACGCTGTGAGACCAGATGCAAGACAAATACTGGTTGTCATGACAGATGATGAATCATCTGGAGATAGGAAGGTTGCTAAGGGGGTTGCTCAGGACTTGATCGACAATCACGTGACCATCATAACTGTTGCGGTTGGCAGTGAGGTTGACTCCAGTGGATTGGAAAGTCTTACACCAACTGATGGTTTTTCAATGAACACCACTTCTGACGAAGATCCGGAAAAGACTGGTGAAGAGATCATCCGACTTATAGCAGAAGGTATGTTTCTATGCAAAGGGTTTCCAGAGATCAGCATTTGGTTGGGAACAAATTCTTCAAAGTCAGGGAAAAGTCAGGGGATGCTATTTCGAGTCAAGGAAAATTGAGTTTTTTGAGAAAAGTCAGATAAAATTGAAAGTACTTTACAAGGCAAATTTAATACCACTGACGGCTGGAAGAAACATTTGGAGTTACAGTGATCTCAATGATGTGTTTCCTTATCAGGGACAAGTCAGGGAATTTTGAAAAGCGATATCTGTGGCAATCTTGTATACAGTGTACTAATATAGGGGTCACGGTGCCACTGTTTTGAGGCCCGAAGACGCATTATCAGAGTCACGAAGTTCGCGTTACTCGCTTACTTGTAAGATCTATTTGTATCATGCACTACCTGCTTTAAGGACCTGGCTGTTTTAAACTACATGTTTGCTTTTTCCAACCATAGCAGACCCTCTTTCGTATTTCCAAACTGTGTAAAAGTGACACGTTATGAAGATTACGTAAAGTTATTATAAAAAGGAAGCTGCTAAAAGGAGTAACCATTCCTCAGAAGAACGAGATATTGCGTTTTTCGCTTTGTACATGTAACAGTTACGCTAAGTTATGTCGACGGAATGGGAAGTCAGTGTTCTTTTATTTTTATTATAACTTAGCATGTGCTCTTCGTGATACTAACTAGCTACTTAACCTGTGAGCGTGTTTTGTTGAATTCTTAGGGTTTTTTTTTGAATAGCATAATGATTTTTTTCTTCATGTGTAGTTCCAGACCCAGTTGACCAAGAGAAAATTGACCTCGTGTTTGCAGTCAGTGCCTCCTCAACGGAAGCAAAGGAAACGTTTGATTTGATGAAAGAAACCCTCCTCTCTATTGTGGCAAGACATGGCGTGAAAAACATCCATTACACCGTCATGACATACGGGTCGATAACAAGAACAGTTGTGGACTTCCAAGATACATTCCCAGATGAACAAGCCTTGTTAAAGAAGCTTGAGAGCCTGTCTACTATCAGCGGTACGCCTGATTTAGATCTTGCATTGGCAGATGCAAAGAAGGCGTTTGAAGCAGCCGGAGCTCGGCCAGATGCAAAGAAAGTTCTTGTTTTCTTGGTGGACAGTAAGTCAGGGAGTACCGAAGAAGACGTCTTGAAATCTGCAACGGCACTGGAAGAGTCTTGGGTTAAAGTTATTCCAGTTGGAATAGGAAGCAAAGTGAATCGAAAGGAACTAGAGAAGACTACTCCGCTCAAGAAAAACATCATTGAAGTGACAACTAAAGAGAATCCAGAGAGACTCGGCAAGGAAATTATGAAGAAAGTGGCAGAAAGTGAGTAAAGTGTTCACCGTTTGCTGTATGTTGTTAACGATTCTCGTGTTTTTTTTCCAATTCTTACCAACTTGTAATGAAATACCGCTAGAGGTGTAAACCCTGTTATCTAGTTTTCTTCAAAGCTAGTGAGTTCGTTAAGTTTTCTGTGGAACCAGGGACAAGTTGTCGCATCGCTGGCTTGTTGTCATGATGAAGTGTAATTAACTTACAGACACCTTACACCTTGACGATTGAATCAATTCTTCCCTGGGTCAATTATTTGTTTTGTCTTAATATCACAGATAGTTCTCCTCTAAATCTCAAAGGATAAATGTTATCGCCCGATACGCTTTCTCCCAAATTGAGAGAGCCCAAATTGATGTTAACAATAACAATACTTCACCGACTTTATTTTTTACAGATCTGTACCTTCTACCAATTCCAGAAGTAGATCTTGCATTTGCAATCAATGCCGCATCAGTGAAAGCAGATGACAACTTTGAGAAGGCAACGGAAGTGATAAAGTCAATGATTGACACATACGCCATGAATAAACTTCGTTATGGTGTGATTGTATTTGGCTCGAGTGCCTCGATTAGAATCAGCTTTGGCGATGATTTTACCACTGACGCAAATTTGAAGGACGTGATCACTTTCCTGTCTGGCCCAAACGAACGTCCTGCTTTGGGCGAAGCCCTGAAGAAAGGAAAAGAATTGTTTGACGAAGCGCCAGAGCGTCCAAACGCAAGGAAAGTCTTGGTATTAATCACGGACATGAAGTCGACTAGCAAGCTTGATGATTTGAAGGCAACTGCGAAAATGTTGGAAGACGATGGAATCAAGGTGATCCCGGTAGCTATTGGAGATGATGTTGACCATTTGGAACTTGACGAGACTACCTCCGACAGCAAAAACGTTGTTAACGTGACCACTGATGTCGATGTAATAGTTTTGAAAGAAAAGATTATGTCCAAAGTTTTCAAAGGTAAATGCAGAGAACTAAGAATAATTAAAACGGATGGAGGGACCCTCGTAGCGGGGACGCTTAGGCAATAAAAACCAATTCCATGATTGGCAGAGTAGAATCGTGAGGGGTTTTGCTTTTAAGTCCATTCTAAGAAAAATCACGTAAAGGTTTTTACAGTAACATGAATGCGGTTAAATTGTTGGGTCTCTCTGCTAGCCGATCATTGTAAGGTAGTTCTTTGAGAAATGAGTTGAAAGCTCTGTATGTAAGGTTACTAAAATTCATGCATTTGGTAAATTTTAAATGTAGCAACATTATTTGGTTTACTGAATGCATACAATGTTTTTTCTCGCCTAAAGTATGTGTCTTGATTTTAAACTTTCAGAAATGGATGAAGGTGAACATGACTTTGTCATCGCAGTGTCTCTTAATGCACAAAACATGCCGTACTTCAGAAAAATCGCCCTGGAACTTTTGGACAAGCATCCAATTAGCGAAACAGGCTACAGTTTTCTCACCTACAACTCTCGAGTCAAGACAATCAACACTTTCCGAAAGAAGTATTCTTCAGACAGTCAAGTCAAAAGCGTAATCGAGAAACTTCCGTCACGAGTTGGTAGAACTTCCAGACTTGACTTAGCACTCGCCGAAGTTAAGAAGCTGTTTGCAAATGGATCTGGAAGCCGCCCACACGCTAGAAAGGTTCTTATCATTTACACTGACCAAGACCAGACTGGAGATGATGCTGCAGATAAAACGTCGAAGGCGATGTTAGCAGAAGGAATTCAGATTATCTTTGTAGTTTTGAAAATGAGGTACCTTCCTCCGATCTGTGAAGTGGTCACTCCAAATAAGGAGAGTTGCATTCCAACAAAAAAAGAAGAACCTAAGAAGACTGTCGACAAGATTGATGACGTGTTGAAAAAAGGTATGTTAGGAGTTAATAATAAGGTTAGCTGTTCGGAAGTGTAGTAGCTTTCGTAAGCTTGTAATTCTTTTGCTTTCTAGCAGTTGTTATTGTTTTAGGCCTGGGGGCATTGTTCCTGTTGTTTATTTTATTGTCCTCTCAAAGGGTTTCAAGCCATTCATGTGAGAACCCGCATCAGTTACCAGTTTTTAGTGATAACTATAAATCTGCCTTGATGTTTTGGTAAATATTCTATCAAACACAGCACAAGAACCGATAGGAAGATTTGCGTTTGATGACCTCAGGCTGGATATTAGGGTTTATTGATTGTGTTGGTGGGTGAGAATAATTGAGTACGACTAGTGTTTTGTGTCTTATTGAAAAAAACGACCAAGCAGAAGAAGAAATTTATTTAATAACCAAACGGGTGTTTTTAAATTTGCCATGAAGATAAATTCATTCAGTTATGTACCTATACCCCTGAAACACGTCATAAAACTAGTACCATCATGGCTATTTTGCAAATACATATTTTTGCATTTCAGGTCTCAAGCCAACCCCAGAAATTGAGCTCTGCTTTGCATTCAGTGCGACAGGAACCGATCGTGGCGCCACATCGAGGCTGATGAAAAACACCATTGCTGAAATCATCCGGAAGTACGGCACCGTCAAACTGCACTATTTGGCCATCGTGTTTGGAACCCAAGCCAACACCGAGATCAGTTACAGAAATCAAAATCTAAACTATGAAACCCTTATAACTTTCATTGAGGGCATTCGACAGCCTCCTGGAAATCCTAGACTACATGTGGCTTTGCAAGAAGCCAAGAAGGCATTCGACGAAGTTCCCAGGAGACCTGGGGCAAAGAGAGTGCTGGTGGTGTTGATTGATAAGAAGTCTGTTGGTGATGATAACGACGTGAAAAAGCTACAGGCTGCTAAGGAGTTGTATGGAGGCGATGTGATTATTATTCCTGTGGCGATTGGTGCGGGAGCAGATCCAGATGAGTTGGAAGTAATAACTTCGCGTAAAGATAATCTTATTGAAGAGTCCAAAGATGTTGATCCAAAAGAACTCGCCAAGCAGATTATGGAGAAGACCTTTGGTGGTAAGTCATTAATCATACCTTACGTTAATGAATGTGATTCTGTATGGCGCTTGGTAGCGTTCAACGTTAATGGAACCGTGAGTGTCACAGCAATTCGATTGAAAAACAGCAAATTCGGTATAAATTTTAAAGGTTTCTGTTTTGACGTTGTTTTGGTGCAAGTCAGCAATGCAGGCGGCTGTTTATAGTTAGTAAAAGCTCCTACTTCCTTTACGTAGTACGTAGTTCTTCAAATTAGATATAGAAAAACTTGCAGTGGATCAAAGAATGAACTTGTTGCAACCCTTTACCCCTTACAGTTATAAAGGAACAACGTATACCTGAAACAGATATCGTTTTTGCAATCTCTGCTACGTCCGCGAAGTGGCGTGACAACTTTCAGCAGATGAAAGATACGATCACTTCAATTCTGGACACGTACTCCATGGACGTCATCCGAGTAGGCGTGGTAGTATTTGGACGCGACACAGAAGCTGCAATTTCTATTCAAAAGAATACAAACAACAATGTTCAAACTGACGTTAAAAGGCTCTTCCCTAAATTTGGAGTCCCGGATTTAGACAGCGCCCTAAGTGAAGCAAGGAGAGTCTTTAAAACCAGTGGAAGGCCCAATGCCAGAAAGGTTGTCGTGGTGATATCTGACAGTGGTTCTGACAGTAGCTATGGTGATGTCAAGGCTGAAGCAGATCGTTTTGTGGAAGATGATATTAAGCTGATTAGTGTTGTCATTGGGAAGGACGCTGACCCTTATGAATTGGTAGAATTTACTCCTCATGAAGTGACAGAAACTACTACAGATGAGGATCCAAAGGAACTCGGCGAGAAAATCATGATATTAGTTCTAAAAGGTAAATAAATGTTATTTGAGAAAGGGTGTGAGTGTAGAATTGAGTAAAGTGGCAATCACGGGTTAACTGGCAAACTTTGCTTAGAAAGCATACCGCGTTAACAGTGGCAGCCTAGTTTACACTTCGGAGTGTGTTCTCACCAAGCGCAGAGGAATACTTTAATGCCGAATGCGTATAAAGGCCTTGATCATTTCACTGAAGAAGTATGGTAGCTTTTTGAGTGAGAAACAAATTTTATGGAATATAAGCAAAAGAAAGGAGTACATGATAAGAATGAGAGTTATTTTCACGTCGACTTTTCAGTCTATGAAAGGGATTACGGATCAATTGTGATGTAAATATGATACTTGACGGTTCGCTGTAATATTGTTGACAGTTGTCTTATCCAACAAAGACCGCACATTATTCACCTTCCGGTCCGTTCAATGCTATGTACTATTTATCATCATCGTATAAAGACGTTAATGATCGTGGATTCCTCTGTTATCGGATGACAATGGTTCATTGAGGCGATAATACTTAGACTTGATATACCGCTACATGATTCATGCTGTTGTGAATTGCCTACCTACAGAGCCAAAGGGACCGGAAGTAGACCTGGCATTTGCTGTGAACGTTGCCCAACAAAACCTCAAACTTGTCAAAGAAACGGTTCAAGGAATGATCGATCTGTATGGTGTGGGCCGCGTTCATTATGGATTGATTGTATTTGGCTCATCTGCAGTGATAAAGATCCCATTTACAGATCCGGTCACAGAGCAGACAAAGCTCAAGAAATCCGTCAGTGATGCGTTGTTATCGACCGTCAGGTCCCCGAATCTGGACAGGGCCTTAGAAGGAGCAGAGACGCTGTTCCAGGGTTCAACGCGGGGCCAGGCGAATAAGATACTGGTTGTAATCATGGACAAGTTATCACCAAGCAAACCTACGATTGTCAAGGTAAATGGTATTTTTTAAATTGTTTTTCTTTTGAAACGGCAAAAGCCCGGTCTTTACAATTAGCATAGATGTTGACGATTTTGCTCATCCGCTTACTCCTTAGGTTTTGTTTCCACTTGGAAGATATATCATATACACTAGAGACAGTGTTACATCGGCTGCTATCCAAATACCTCGAATTTCGTCAATAATAGTCGGCTACGCATCGTCTTTTCAACTCTCTTCTGACTTCTTGGTGTTTGTATATACCGATGAAGCAATGTCTCTTGTGTTTGATATATTGCATGTACCTCCGGTTGCGACCTCCTCTCCTCAGCGACCAGTTTTCCAAAATTAAGTTTCTAAGTCAAATCATTGTATTTGGAACCTCTCGTAAGCGACCGCGACCACCTGTTAGAGCTAATAGTGTGGTATTTCCTTCGTTTTTTAACCTCTTTTAAGCGGCCACTTGACAGATAATGAAGCGAAAAATGGTTTATAAGGTGTTGTACCAATATCGTATCTCTGGCTAGTAGAAGAAACGAAAATTTCTCAATGGGAAGAACCGGGTTTTGTTATCGAAATTGACTTTTGCTTGAATGAAACATTGCATCGGCATTGGAGGATGGGTCAAGTCTCGGCCGCTACCACATTTTAATGAGGAAAAAGTTTGACCCATTATGGTCCAACCTCTCTTAAAGGACCATCTCCCATAAGCGACCACCTTGGCTTGACATTTTGGGTGGTTGCTTACGGGGAGGTCGACTGTGTAAACAGAAGGACAGAACGATAATGTACATTTGGGTCTCGAGATTGAAGTAACCCAAACATTTTTTAGTTACTCTCCAGCTATTTAAAGGTTTTTATGAACATTTAGGAGAATACAGAACTCTTAAAAGAAGAGATTTGTACCTGCTCTTATAGAATGAAGAGAATCAATACAAGTTTTCAGAGTGCTAGTTAGACAGTAAATAAAATTTCAGTTGTTTAGAGAAGTTGGAAACATTAAGATCTTTATTCCACCGTTATTTTGTCAAGATTCTAAATTTCTCAGTATGCATTCAATTTTTGGTGTTGACGTTTGGGTTATAATAATTGGTGTGTATCAGATGATAGTAAATTTTTACTTTTTTAGATTTTATAACCTTGTAAATCATGTAAATCATTGTATCTTAGGAATACACGTACGTATTTTGAACGAGCTTAGACAGCTCTTAGACGTGACGTGTCTAAATAAATTATTGTATTGTATTGTGGCTCAGAAATGACTATTTCGTGTTTTGTTTAGGGATTTAAACGGACCACGAGCGACTACAGAATCTAAAATCCGAAGTCACGTATCACTCTCTTTCAGTCTGTAAATGGCGAATGATCTTTGGACACGCGCTAATCCTCCATTACCAAGAAGCGCAAACTGAACAGATATTTTAGAGAATACAATTATTTGCTACACACCATAGCTCAAATGTTTTGTTATAATGTACGGTGTAATGATACTCAGGTGGTTTCCATCTTTTTCAAGGCCAAAGCACGACAACTGGTGGATCAAGGAATAACAGTAATCCCTGTCATCATCGGAGATGAAGTCAACAAGGAACATGTTGATCCGATTACCGACGATGAAGATCGCATTGTTCCAGTCAAACCAACTGATAAGCCCAAAGATGTGACGAGTACTATTGATGAGCAGATCGAAAATGCTATCAAAGGTAAATTACAAGATATATCATGATGAACAACAGAACGTTAAGCTATCTACTTCTCCTCCCCCCAAAAATAAAATCGATATCCAGTATAAAAATAATTGTTTTGGTTACACCTTTCCACTGGAGAGTGTTTTATCCGGAGGCTCTGACATCTGTAGGATCAAAAACTAGTGTGGTGACTGCTATCTCCGTAATTTGTTGTCTTGCTGAAGATTGAATTCATCAAACTTATCAACTTTATGTATATTGTTTTGATGATTTGGTACCAAAAGCTGAAAGTTACTTCACATAAAATGCATACTTATGAAAGCTCTGCGCTCAAGACCAACCTCTCCCTGTTTCTGTAGCATGAATTGACTAGATGTATTGTCATTGTAGCTCATCCTCCTGAATTGCATTAGTTAACCGTAACACTATGCTATTGCTCATTTGTGCGTATGAGTGGAGAGTCGTATTGTAAAACTTGAGCACGTTGCTCAATAACAGAACGCAATCACCATGAACTGGTATTGCTCGATGCGGAGTCCAACGTTGTAACCTCCGCGTTTTACGTGATGTCAGGAAAGAGAATTAACCTTTGAAGGGTTTATTGTTTCCAGATCCTTCACGACTGGTTGAAATCAACCTTGGCTTTGCGATAAGCGTGACCTCCTTAGATTCGGACAGAACCTTCAAGCAAATGCAAGATATCATCAAGTCTGTTGTAGACAATTACCCAACATCCAATATTTTCTACAGTGTTCTATCTTTTGGAGACCCTCCCGTTGTTCATATTAATTTTGACAACCAGCTGTCAGATATGGATAGAAAACGAAAAATTGACTCCATCACTAAGACTACTGGGATAGCATCGCTTGATAAAGCGTTGGAAACAGCGCGGGATCTCTTCAATACGGCCTCCGTCCAGAGACCAAGGGCTAAGAATGTACTTGTGGTAATGGTGGACGGAAAGTCTGATAGCAAGCTAGACGATGTGAAGGCCTCTTCAAGACTATTACAGGCTGATGGCGTCAAAGTGATTGTGGTGGGTGTTGGTGATGAAGTGGATAAACCGGAAATAGATGTTGTAACTGAAACTACATTTTTTGCCAATACCACTGATAACCCAGATTCCGTGGCTGAGATCATTATTATAACTATTGACAAAGGTAAGGAGTACATTACTACTTTCTTTTACCAAGGGTCTGATTTATGTGGTCAAGTCAAACGGGATTCCTGTAGCACGATCTTTCAACGAAAGCTCGACTAGGCTGTTGATGTATGCTGTTGACAGATGCACCTGAGCGTTTTCAATTGAGTGTTGAAAGTTATCAGGTAATTACTTTAGTTTTGGTTTTGGTTTTACTACGCTTTGAAGTAGTGGGTAGTCTAATTGTTAAGTAACTGGTTTGGTTTTGGTTTTACCACACTCAACTGAAAACCGCTTCAAGTAGCTGTTATTAATAACGTTAAGCGCTGAATAAATCAAGAGTCTGGATGTTTTTTGATGCAGATACTCGAGATATCCCTGACATCGACCTCGTCTTTGCTCTGAGTGCGGCAGCTGTTGATGCCGAGGACACTTTTGACAAGATTAAAGACACAGTGGATACCATAATCAAGCAGTATGGCACAGACAAGATCCGCTACGCTTTCATGACATTTGGTGACAGGCCTTCCGTTATTGTTGACTTCAGTGATGGCCGCGGGAAAGAAGCACTGAGGACCACTGTGCAACAACTCAAACGTCCTACTGGCGAGCCAGACGTGGAGAAAGCCTTGAGAGAAGCCGAGAAGCTCCTTGACAATGCTCCTCCCAGACCAGGCAGCCGGAGAATAGTAGTCATTTTTGTCGACAAAAAGACTCCCAATAGCCGCAGTGGCCTGAAGGAAGCTGCCGAATCGCTAATAGAGAAGAATATTAAAATTGTACCGGCAGTGATTGGTCCAGAAGTTGATGTTGATGAAATAGAGGTCATACCTACTAACAAAGAATACATTGCCACTTGTGAACCCCTTGAGCCTCAAACATGGCCCGAAATAATAATTGACAAGTCTCTAAAAGGTGAGTCATTGATTTAAACAATCCGAGGAGGACTTGGGTGATGAGGCTGACGACGAAGATAACCGTGACGTTGACGATTATTATTCTCTTTTGGCAGTGTATCCTCTTAATTCGTAAATTTCTTCCTTTTTACAGAGCTACAAGAGATTCCAAAGCTTGACCTAGGCTTTGCAATAAGCACTGGTTCTTTAGATGCTGAAGCGAACTTGCAAACGATTAAGGACACTATCAAATCAGTGATCGATCGTTACGGCAAGAGTGATATTCGATACAGTTTCATTTTATTCGGCGATGAACCCTCCGAGAGAGTTCGGTTTACGGAGAGTGAGCGTTACACCATCGATATTCTAAAGGATAGGGTTGACAGACTCGCCCGTATCTCTGGTGCATCGCTGGACAAAGCCCTTGATAAAGCAAAGAAGATGTTCGAGGATGCAGCCAGACAGGATGCTAAAAAGGTGTTAGTTGTCATCATGGATCAGAAACAGTCAGGTGATCGAGACAAGACGAAGGAGAAGGCAAGAGAACTGAAAATTGCTGGAGTGAAAGTTGTGCCTGTGGTGCTCGGTGAAGAAGCGAGTGAAGAAGAACTTGAAGAAATCACAGGGAACAAAAACAACTTGGTTGAGATGGAAACAGATGAGGATCCAGACAAAGCTGCTGAGAAAATAATGATTAAAGTGCTTGAAGGTAATTTGTGTGTCAGGCATAAAAATGGTACAAGGATTACACTTTGGGCGTAAAATAGTAATGATGGAAGTTCGGGGAAGTGATCTCAACATTTTATTCAATAGTATAGATTTTAGGCAATGCCGGAAAACACATCGAATGCGGAACGTACACAGTTAGTGCGAGTGAAATTAAGCTCTCGTGAGGATCTAACAAGGTGTTGCTTCCAAGGAATCCCTTGGAAACAGTGTGACGCTGAAGCAATAAAATCTAAAATGAGCGGGTATTATATTAAATATCTGGTTCGCACCTGATATCGTTTAAAGCGAAGAATGGGACGGCGTGTTGAAGTTTCGTTTGTCAGTGAAATGTATCTTATTAGTATTTCTTGTGTTTTTTAATCTCTAGATACGTTTGATGAAGAGGAGATGCTAGATATAGCATTTGCTCTCAGTGCAAGAGCTTTAAAATCAGACGATAATTTCATGAAGATGAAATCTGTTATAACTGAGATCTTCGGCACGTATGGCTCATCTACCGTTCGCTACAGTGTCATCAAATTTGGCAAAGATCCAGAGGTAGATCTTGATTTCGGAGACGAGAGCGATCCTGAGGAATTAAGACAAATCTTACAGCGTATTACTAAGAATGACGACGGAGCAGATTTGGGTAGGACACTTCGTAAAGCTAGAGAACTGTTTCAAGTGGCAGCTTTAACTCGTCCAGATGCTAAAAGGATTTTAGTGGTTGCCATGGACAAGATGTCGGACAGTGATGAAATTACAGTGTCGGTTGCTGCTCGATCACTGCAGTATGATGGCGTCCGAGTGATTGCGGTCACGTTTGGAAAAGAAGCTGACCCACAGGAAATGACAGAGGCAACCTTAAACGCTAACAATGTTATTGAGACTAATGACACTGCAAGCACGAAGGAAATTGCCACTGAAGTGATGGAAAAGGCCAACAATGGTAAGAGTGCTTACTGTTGAACAACGTGTACATTGTTAGGGAAAAATAAAACTTAACAAGCACTGAAAGAATTGTTATTAAGCTAGGTTCACGTTTTTCATATGAACATTTTCTTTGTGCTTGTTTTTCAGTGACTTGATTTTTTTGTTTTTATGGACGTCCATATAGATGTGGTGTAACTCTGCGCCACTCTGGTAATAGGGCCCTTTTTCGGCCCAAAGAAATTGCATGTAAAACACATTTTCGCGGTGCTGAGCTGGTCGTATTTAATGTATGACTGGATATATGAAAACGGTGGCAACGGTGCGGCAATTTACCCATATGCACTTAGATTCACGACTCCTGAAGGCCTTTAAGTCACTCCGAGCGATAGCCGGCAAAAAAAACATAGAAAGAGAAGAGTAATAATAGAAAGGTAAGAGAGTGGAGAAAAAAAGGACGGACATTCCTTTTATTTATTTTTTTCTTCCACTTTGTAGAAGAAAAAAAAACCTTGACACGCTTTCGTTAACACTGTTTTCATAAATCCAGACATTTGCATTTCAAAATTAATGTTTACTTTCTTTTATAATAATGCTATATTGACAAATACGAAGCTAAATTAACACCGCATTTTCTTGATACTCTAACGTTACATCCAGATTCAATGCCGCTCCTCAAGGTCGACCTTGGATTTGCAATCAGCGTCACAGACAGCAGGGCTGATCAGACGTACGAAAACATGAAAAATGTCGTGAAATATGTTGTGGATACCTATGGACTGGCCAGTATTAGATACGGTGTCCTGATGTTTGGTAATTCAGCCAGCACGTATATACCTTTCTCACAAACGTTCCCGGACAAAATAACGCTTACTACACTTCTCGATTCATTCCCTCCACTCCGAGGCGGGCCAGACTTGCGGAAGGCCTTAGAAGAAGCCAAGACATTGTTTGATCAAGCAACAGCCCGGCCTGATGCTAAAAAGGTCCTTGCTGTTATAATTGACAACAAATCCATCAATGATGGAAGTGACATCGAGGAGGCAGCCAAGGTTTTGGAAGATGACGATATTCAAGTCGTGCCTGTTGGTGTTGGTTCAAATGTTGACGACGAAGATCTTGAAACTATGACAAGTAACAAGCAAAATATCATCAAAACTGACAAAGATGGTGATCCATCAGGTGTGGGTGAAAAAATCATACAGAAAATCCGAGAAGGTGAGGAGTTTGTCTGCACGTTTTCGAGTAACAATTTAGATTTGAGTTTATGGATGTGACTTTGCACATGGTATGTTTCTCGTCGTCGTCGTTGTTGTTGTTTTTGTTGTTCTTCCTTCGTCTTCTTGTTGTTGTTGTCCTTGTTCTTCTTCTTCTTTTTCTTCTTTGGCTTAATTGATATGCATTAATTCTGTTATGTTCTTGCCGTTTTAGATCCCCCTGCCATTCCAGAATTGGACCTTCTTTTCGCCCTCAGTGCCAACGCCTTGAAAGAGAGAGACAATTTCCAACAAATGAAGGATGTCATCCAGAGTATGATTGATCGATATGGAACATCTAGTATCCAATATGCTGTCGTTACGTTTGGGAATGTTCCCATTACTAGGATCTCGTTTAATACAGCTTTCTCAGATGACGAAGCATTGAAGCGTTTAGTAGATTCTGTGCGAAAGAGCTCTGGAGCACTATTAGACCGTGCCCTCTCAGAAGCGAAAAATTTCTTTGAAACACAGGGTCGCCCTAATGCCAAGAAAGTCCTGGTGATTATTGCTGATAAGAAATCAAGTAGTTCTCTAAATAACGTGGCGAATCAAGCGAAAATCTTGGAAGAAGATGACATTAAAGTTATTCCAGTCGCACTCGGAACGGAATCAGACATTCCTGAGCTAACTACAACAACACCAAACAAAGAGAACCTGGTCGATGTTGACGAAGGCGATGATCCCGACGTGACTGCTGAGATAATTTTGTTGAAGATTTTGAAAGGTAACTGACGGTTTGTAATAATTGTCGTAGGTTGGTTCACACTTGTTACCCAGGAACCCACAAAGGGTTTCATGTTGTCTAGACTTTCCAGTATGGAGTCCCCGAGACATGTCATTTTCTCGTCCAAAGTAACCTTTCCTGCCAATAAATTAGAATTTATACGATTTATTGTCTGCATATAAGGACAAAACACATCACTGAAGTTGATGTTGATATATCGTCTGTTGTTAGTCGTCGAAGTTGTGGTGCAGGACGATTTCAGTATTACAGGTTGAAGTACTTTTAATTTCAAAACCGTGAGGCATGAAGATATAACATCCAGGTTATACTGAGCTTTACTAAGATATCAGGTTGAAATGTCATGATTTTATACCGAGATATATTGTGTTATATTTGATTTCGTTTTCTTCCCTTTAGATGTCCCTAAGATACCAGAGATGAATTTAGCATTTGCTATCAGTGCTAGAGCGGTAGATGACGAGGCAAACTTTGAAAAGATGAAAGACATTCTTAAGGCGATTGTACAAAAGTTTGGTTCAAACCGAATTCACTACAGTGTCATCACGTTTGGTGATCCACCAATCACTGAGCTGCCATTCAATCGCCGCCTGCCATCTGATGAGATTTTGAAACGATTCATCGGTAAGTGCTGAAAAACTTAAACTATAGGAATTGGTGTTTCCCTACCGTCCTTGCTGAGATAGTCAGCGTTGTTTTTGTTATGGGGGGGAATGACCAATCCCACACTATGTTTTTTTTTCAATTAATCTCTTTATTTTCTTTTATTGTATTTAATGTGTCTGTGTGTGTTTACTTTAATTAGCTACCGACTTCAAATTGTAATGTATATATAATTAACTGATAACCTGGCATTTATAACTATTTCAGGTTATTTCAGGTCGTCAGTTACCCTTATTTTTTAAAATTCATTATTTTGTAATGTCACTGTAATTTAATCTAATTTAATCTAAATAAACCTTTTTCAAACTTCTCGCGAAAAGTGTTTCCAATTATTTCTGCAAGTTATTATTTTCTCTTTCAACTGTAGTTGTTAGCTATCCTCAGAGTGAGTTGCTGTCAGTTGTTGAGTTCTCTTTTACAGGGTCGCACTAGCAAAATCTCAAGATCATAACTCAGCCATAAGTTAGAACTAGCCCTGAAAGCTGACTTTGTTAATGAAAACTGATGCTTTCTTTTGGTACTTTCAGACTCCATTTCAAAGAACACACGCGGTGCAGCATTAGGTGAGGTTCTGAGGGCTGCTACCGAGCTGTTTAACGATGCCGCTAAGGTTCGTCCCGATGCAAAGAACGTCTTAGTCGTTGTAACAGACAAGAAGTCCGATAGCAGAGGAGAAGATTTGAAGAAGGAGGCTATGAAAATACGGCCCACTGATATCAAGGTTATTGCTGTTGCTCTTGGAGATGAGTCGGACAAGGATGAGCTTGATATTTTGACTCCTGATCAGGGTGACGTGATTGAAGCTAACAGCACTGATGGTGCAAGGAAAACTGCTGAAGAAATCATGGACAAAGCTCTCGAAGGTATGATCTGAGTTACTGGAACTAATAAAAGAAAACTATGGTAATCTAAATGTCACGTCAAGTAGTTATTCTGAATAGCTTAATCAAAGTAAAAATTCGGCTAAAATGCCACATTTGTCTCTTTTCAGCCCTTATGTTACTCTCCCTCGTTCTTCTATGATATGTTAATAACAATGTGGTATGAATCACAGCATTACTAAGCCAATTATAAATTTCTTAATGCGCTTGACAGGAAGGTTGTTATAAATGCAATTATGGCCAATTACAATACAATGTTTCCGTAACTCTGTTCTTGACGCCATTGCCCAACTAAATAACTAAATAAATGGCCTTTTCCAGTACTACGTTTAAATAAATTATAATATTTATATTGTACGTTGTATTAAGAAAAACATGGTACATCTGTTCATTCTGCTATAATACACGCTATGCAAGTTGAAATGTCGAGAACTTCCTTTGCCAAACCTCATTTCGGATTTTTTAAATTTAATTTATTAAAAATACTGGTATCTTTGTTTTCTTTTAGATTA
Source organism: Platygyra sinensis (assembly GCA_019787425.1). Lineage (NCBI taxonomy): Eukaryota > Metazoa > Cnidaria > Anthozoa > Scleractinia > Merulinidae > Platygyra > Platygyra sinensis. Next base: position 106,793 of record JAHPZR010034771.1, read on the forward strand.
TCCAGATGTACCCCAGATTGATATCACCTTTGCCATCAACACCGCTGCTACCGATGCAGATAAGACCTTCGAAGTACTGAGGGACGCTGTTAAGAACATCATCAACATGCACAATCCTGATCGAATACGTTACAGCATCGTTATTTATGGCGACTCGGCGACGCCTGTTGTTTCATTTTCAAAAGACCCTCAAGATGTTCGGAAACTCCTCAAAGCTGTCGACAAACTACCACAACCCTCGGGATTGCCCGATCTCAAAGTCCTTTTAGAAGAAGCCAAGAAGGTTTTTGAGAAGGATTCGGGTAGGCCTAAGGCGGCCAAAGTTCTGGTTGTGGTAACTGATTCTAAATCGCCTTCTGCTTCAGATGATATTAAAGAAGCTGCTAGACCGCTGGAAGACGAGGGAATAACAGTCATTGCAGTGGCCGTAGGAGATGAAGCAAACTCCAAGCAGTTGGAGAAAATGACGCCGGAGAAGCAGACTCCACTGAGTGTAGACAAAGATGAAGACCCAGGTGACATAGGAGATAAAATTATGGATAAGGTATTGGAAGGTGAGTACAGCTTTGAAACTCTTAACAGCAATGGTTTGAAGCAGGCAGATAGTGAATGGGTTAGCTGAAGTACATGGAAACGCTCATAAATGTAACTTGGTCTTGCAATCTGTTTATTGCGTCCAAATTTATGAAGCATCTAATTCAGTTCTTCAAGTCCATGTAATATAATCAGTTTTGACTTAATATAGATTACAACCGTACGTTTACTTGGTCACAATTAAGCAAAGACGTGTTTTACTTTTTTCAATTCCTGAAGTTGCTGTTCTGCACAAAGGGGTTTTTGACGATTTTGTTGCACGCGATGAAATGAATTGTGACTAGCCCTGCTAACGAGACCGAAATTAGCTTCATAACACTGAGTTTTACTGTTTACTTTCAGCTATACCCCAGCTACAGGATCTAGATTTGGCATTTGCGATAAGTGCAAACGCTGCTCTGGATTCAAGTGAAAACTTCAGAAAGATGAAAAATATCATTGACTGGGTCATTAACAAATACGGTGTGGGTACAATCCAGTATGGCGTCGTTGTGTTCGGAAATACGCCTTCTGTTAAAGTGAGGTTTACGCAACCTGTCACTGAGTACCAGCTGAAAGATATCCTGCAAAATGCGGCCAAGAATCGAGCAGGCTCAAACCTGGAAAGAGCACTCGAGGAAGTTCAAAGGCTTTTTGATTCTTCTCCTCGTCCTGATGCTAAAAGAGTGTTGGTGCTTGTGACGGACAAAAGTTCCGACAGTAGCCTTGAAGACGTGAAGACCTCAGCCGAGTCTCTCTGGCAATCTCGCATCAAGGTAATTCCAGTTGCCTTTGGGCGAGAGGCGGCACCTGATGAGGTTAAGGCTACAACATCTGATGAAGACAACTTGGTAGACGTTCCGAACACTAACAATCCTGATAATGTGGCGAAAGACATCATGGAAAAAGTTTTAAAAGGTCAGTGAAGCTTATGTTACTTTAAATGTCGTGACATTGACTGGCTATGATGCAAGGAATGATAGGAAATGGTAACACACAGTCAGCAACTGTCTCATGTTTAAAGGGGCTCAGTCACGGTTGAACGGTTTGAAAAGTTTAGCTAAACTTTTCAATTTCGTTGTTTGCAATCCGTGTCAATCTTCTCCATCCTTAACCATCCTTGTTCCTTTGTGGTTTATTATCGTCTCTTTGATGTTTTTCTATGTTTGTAAAGTATTATTTTCAGGTTTCCTTCAATTTAACGGTAGTTTTGTTGATGCTCAAAATAACTCAAAATACCGTGACTGCGCCCCGTTAAGCAGCTTTTATCGGCAAAACGTTCTGAGTGGCGAATCCAGATATGCTCAAGAAGGGTGGTGTTGGTAGAAGGAGTCGGGACGGGGAGGGGCTGAAAATTGTTCATGAGGTTGGAGCGGAGCGGAGGTCGGAGGAACTTAGCTATGACAATTGTTGTAATCTAATTCCAAAGAAGTGCATTTCTGTATTTAAGAGAGAACCTAGTCATAAAAACGGGGAACGGCACCTTGCAAAACTGAACTACGACATTTTGCTGTAAAACATTATTTACTTTTTAAAAGTGTTGAATCTATTCACAGTACATAGTCCGATTGCTTTTTATTTTTATTCACATTGTTGTTATTCTCTAGATCTCAATGTGCCGAAAATGGACGTTGCGTTTGCCATCAGCGCCACAGCCTTCCAATCAGATACAAACTTCAAGAAAATGCAAGACACAATCAAAGAATTTGTCGACAGGTTGGGCGTCCATGGAAGAGTTCACTATGCCTTGGTAACATTTGGAGACCCTCCAACAACACACCTGCAATTTAGTAATAAATCGGCCAGTTTAACTGCTCTAAAAGACTTGATTGCGAAAGTTCCTATTCCATCAAAAGAAGCTGCACTGGATAAAGCTCTTACCACTTCCAAGATGTTGTTCAGCCCTGTCGCCGGTGGGAGAGTGAATGCTAAGAAGATCTTAGTGGTCATGACAGATAGAGAGTCAGACAGCAGCAGCGAGGATGCCATGAAATCTTCCAAACAGGTGACGGATGAAGGAATACGAGTGATTGCAGTTCCTTTGGGCGATGAGCACAATGTGGATGAAGTGAAGATAATCGTGTCCATCAAAGAAGATGTCATCAGACCAAACGTAACCGATGAACCTCGAGACATCGCAGATAAGATTATTGATAACATACTTGATGGTGAGTTGAGATTAATGTTGAGATTAATGTTCTACCCACTTCAGTACCAGTGCTCCTTTCCGCCGTGGGATAACAATCAAACCCCACCTTTGTGCATATTTGTACAATATTCATTAATTTTAACTTGTCCTCTTATATCTTTCAGACAATCTACGAGTTCCGCAGATTGATCTAGGATTTGCTATCAGTGCTACAGCTGTGTTAGCCTCAGACACCTTTGAGCGCATTAAGGACACTATTACTGCAATTGTTGACGAGTATGGAATCACTGACAGGCTCCGTTTTGGCCTCATCGTGTTTGGTAGAAATGCAGTTCAGAGATTGAGTTTCAGCGAAGAGTCTGACATGAACTCTTTGAAAGTTAAAATAAAGTCATCTCAACGTCCTGGAGGGGAACCTAACTTAAAGAAAGCTTTAGAAGAAGCCAAGCGATTGTTTGCCTCAGAGCCAACTGGACCTGCTGTGAAAAGAGTTCTGGTTGTAATTACTGACAAGAAATCCACGAGTCGCCCTGAAGATATGAAGAAGGCTGTACTGCCTCTAGAGGAGGGAGGGGTTAAAATTGTACCCGTCGCTGTCGGTTCATCAGCCGAGCCCAGCGAGCTAGAAGTAATCACATCAAATAGAGGATACATTATAGAGACACAGCGAAAGCTTGATCCAGCTGCAACTGCTGAAAAAATCATGGAGAAAGTGTTGAAAGGTATCACAATGTTTATGATGTTAGATGTCAAACACGAAAGACTCTGTCTGACCACATTTCCAAACACCGAGAAGAGAGTTGAAAATACGACCCGTAGCGGAGTATTTTTGACGAACTTCGAGATGTTTTGATATCTGGTTAAACAAAGTCTTGCGTATTTGATAAATCTTTTAAATCCCAGCTAAAAGTAAGGAGGAAGGGTAGAGACACTAATGCTAATTAAGATCAGATATACAAACACCGTCACAGTAAATGATTTTAATTATTGATGCGGGAAAGTTCGGTTGAATCGTATCTTTTATCGTAAAATGGCCTTGTCAAATATATTCCATTGTCACTTATTCTATTCGACCTGTGGACTACAAAAAAATATCTTCTTTTTAGGACGAAAGTGGTGGCCAACACAGCCGCCCATCAATTATTAATGCAAGTTCTATTTGTATACTATAACAATTGAACCACCCCTAAAGACAAGAAAGCCCTTACCGACCACTTATTGGATGAGTTGCCGTGCTGGGGTTTGCAAACGTTGATTTCCTGTTAAGCCTTACGGCGAGTTTGTGTCCCCTTCCAAAGCTGTCCTACAGTTACCATGTCTACATATTCAGTTTACTAAAAAAGCTAAAACTATCTATGATCATTATGAATTTTGTATTTTTGAAGTTGTCTGACCCATTGCTCCAATTCTTGATCGATTACCAGATTTGCCAGCAGTTCCTGATATGGACCTTGCATTTGCCATTAGCACCACCTCGCCTAGAGCCGTTGTGAACTTTGCTAAGATAAAAGAAGTTATCCAGGATCTGATTGATAGGTATGGCGTCCAACGAGTGTACTACAGTATCATTCTCTTCGGTCGAGATCCTTCCGTCAGGATAAAATTCACTCAACAGCTTAGCGAGAATTCTTTGAAAAATGCTGTGAACAGACTTCTAAGACCAACCGGAGGGTCGTCGCTTCAAGCTGCCCTAGAAAAAACCAGGGAAGTATTTGATGAAGGCAGCCGTCCCGACTCGAAAAAGGTCGTGGTTGTTATAATGGACCAAAAGTCGGAAAGTACTATTACTGACGTAAGGGACGCTGCTAGCAAATTAGAAGAAGATGGAATCGAGGTAATTCCAGTTGCTTTTGGAAGCCGAGCTGATACTGACGAAACGGAAGCAATCACTCCAAACAAAGCGAACTTTATCAAGATAAATGACACTGCTCTTCCAACAGAATGTGCTGAAGAAATCTCCCAGAGAATCACAGATAGTAAGTATGAAAAACTTATAGCTTAGATCAAAATAGCGACAACATGAGAGAGCCCCTTTTCATCATTGCAATATTGGAAACTGTGCGTATTCTAGGGTTTGAGTTGGGTTAGGTTGTACCAGCATCGAGAAGAAATCGGAGAGGGCGGTTTTGTTAAGATTTGAAACTTCTTGTGACCGTTAGGTGCTGGTGTAATAAACGCTGTGTTTTGGATTAAATTAAACCATTTTATTAGTACACTGTGATCAGAAGTCCTGTTTAAGATGGTGAGACCATGTTGTAACTTTCTAGATAAGCTCCCTTGGAACAAAAATGGCAAATTGAAACAAGAATACGCGGCGCAAACACTGCGGGTAATCCTACACAAACGACGCTTATTGGAAAATGGAATTTCGTTCTAAAGGAGCTAAAAGAGTGCTTAATATTTTGGCTTCATACTTTGGCAGAACACTGCACTGCCGTCTCTGAGATTGAACTTTTTAAATATTACTGTTTTGTTTTAGGTAAGCCAGTTATACCAAAGGTTGACATGGGATTTGCCATCAGTGCCACTGCAGCAAATTCCAAGGAACACTTCAAGAAAATGCAAGAAGTCATCAAAACGTTTATTGATAAATATGGATCTCATAGGATGGCTTATAGTGTTATGACCTTTGGATCAAGCCCGACCATCCATGTCCGCTTTAGCGACTCAGCCAGTCCCGATGACATCTTAAAAAGAAGCGTTGATAGCATTCCACAGAATAAAGCGCAGGCATCACTTGACAAAGCCTTGTACGGAGCGAAAGAACTTTTCAAGGCCTCTAATGGCGCCAGACGAGACGCTATAAAAGTTTTGGTGGTGATAACAGACAAGAAATCAGATAGCCTGGCGGAAGATGTCAAGAAATCCGCGCAGAGGCTGGACGAGAGTGACATCAGAGTGATTGGTGTTGCACTTGGTGATGAAGGAGATGGAGAGCTGGGTGACATCACTGACGTCAAGGATGATGTCATCAATACCACTGATACCACGTCACCCACCAAAGTTGTAGAGAAGATAATGGAACGAGTCCTAAACAGTAAGTCTGCAACTCGATACCTCTAGTGTCCTCTTTTATGTTTGACAGTTTGCACACCAACTTAGGAAGGCAAAAACCTCATAGTTATAATATAGACATAGAAGTGTTGCTTAAGGTTCCGTCTCCACTAATTCATTATAAAAGTAAAACGCACTTCAAGCCGACTGAATTTAAAAACGTCGGCTTGCTGATTTTTTGTGTGGACAGAAAACATGTTGAAAACCGAGCTTTTAGAAAACGTTGACATTACGATGATTCCCTGCCCGAGTTTTCCACAAACACAAATCAACAACTTCCGGTAATTTTGGCATTTTCAAATTTCTAAGACGTAGTGTCGACGGTGCCTAATGTTGCTTCGTTTGTATCTTTCCTTAATTTTCATAGGAGGTACTCAACTTGAAAGATCAATTACATTAAAAGCGTATAAAGAAACGTCAACTCATTCATGTTTAACTAGGTATAATCGAAGTGTTCATGGCCGTGGTAGCAGAGTCCCATATATTTTATTTACCGGCTGGGAGGTCCGTAGAGTGGAAAACTGTAACCGAGGTTTTGAAAATGCTGCTCAACGATGCAGGCCGAGGAATTAAGGTCACAATTTTTTACTATACGGACCGACACTATACAACTGCTATATTTTTCTCTCTCTCCCTAAAATCATTGTTGGAAAAGTCACGAAAGCTTTACCGAGAGCATAGATGGGAGAGCAGAGAACCAATCACATTGCAGGATTCGTGACCGTGCCCTCTTGGAAAAAAAATTTAAATGTAATCAATTTTTCAGCTCAAACGCGACCTTACTCTTACTTTGACTTTGTGGATTATCTCCCATACGGAAAATTATGTCGGCTCTAGAAGACTGCCAAAATGTCACAAAAATTTCTTCTTTGTAACGTTCTCCGATGACAACCGAAGTATTTGTATTATACTTAACTTGTCGAATTCTTCTTTCATCGCAGAGACGGCGACACTGGACGAGATCGATTTGGCATTTGCCATCAGTTCTGCTGCTGCCGGTGCTGAGGCGACTTTCCAGAGAATAAAAGACACTGTGAAAGAGATCATGCAGACTTACAAAACCGACAAACTGCGTTACGCTTTACTGGTGTTTGGAAGTCAACCCAGTTCTCCTATTAGCTTTGCTTTGTCTCTTCCAGATGATGAAACGGTAGGTTGATTGATATTGCTAAAATATCTGTTATTTTGCCTTTCGGCACTACACAACCGAACACAGTCAGAGCTTTGGAGGCATGGATGCGTTGGACAGCCAGGCCCAAGATGTGACGCAATAGGCTTACAGCAAAGTGAATAAAAGATACATCAAATAACAGCCTACACTGGAAAAGCAGACACATAATCCCCAAAAACTCATAAGAAAAAATAGAGACCGTGTACCCCCGAATAAATACAGTGACGCTACCTCTGGGTTTTAACGTTATTATATAACGAAGGATTAACTAGAGAGCATTATTCTCATAATACTACAACAAAACATAAAAAAGTTATCCGAAGTTGCGAGATGCAAGGCTGCCCGTAGAATGTCGCAAGTTTTTCAACGGTTTTTTTAGATACGTACTAGCCACGGGCGCTCGCGTACTACGCTCGCACCTAGTTTTCTGTTCCGTTTTGGCAAAATAACGATTATGACAAATTGCTTTAACCACTGCAGCAATCTTCACTTGAATGTTCGAATTAATTCGCTCAGCTTTGCTTTTTCTGTCTAGATACGAACATATCTTAACTCCTTATCTCGCCCATCTGGAGACCCTGATCTTCAGAAAGCTTTGTTAGCAGCTAAGAGGCTATTTGATCAAGCCTCACCTCGTCCGAATGCGAAGAAAGTGCTAGTGGTAATCATGGACATGAAATCGATTAACGAGGAGGAGGAAATCCAAGTGGCACTTAAACCACTGGAGGAAGATGAGATCAAGATTGTGCCAGTTGGAATCGGTCCCGATGCTGATGCGAATGAACTGAAGAACATTACTTCAGCTGAGGGGTATTTTGTGAAAGCAAAGAAAACGGCAGATCCTGAAAAGCTTGCAGAGAAGATTATGGTTAAAGTAATATTTGGTATGAGAATCAAGTTCTTGCTTTGTCGAACTGCACATAAATGTTTGTAATTTACGTAGAAATTTGCTCGTTCCTTTTGGTTGTCTATCTAAACACTTGGAATGCAGTAAAGCTAAGCTTTCCACCAAGCTTGTAATATACAACAGGTAGTCTTGAAAGAGTGAAATTTGTACATAACATCGTAGTGCTCGGCGATTCAAAGGAGGGCTTATGGTAAACTCTTTTGTGCCTGTTATGCCTTAAATACAACATTACTAATTTACTAAAACTTTTATCGTTTTAGAAGTGGACGTGGTTAGTTTTCATACTTTGTCAGTCATTTTGGGAAAATCAAGAAATGTAGCAAGGCAGCATGTCATATTTTTCAAAAGATAATTCCACCTGCCTCTCTGCAGACCGTAAAACGTTAGAAAATCTTATAGAAAAAATGTGTAACACGATGTTCTTTTCCTGTTCTTTCAGACATTGTGGAAGTTCCTGAGATTGACATGATTTTTGCAATCAGTGCCAATGCGCAGTTGAATGAATTTGCAAACTTCCGACAGATGAAAGACATAATTAATGCCATGATTGACAAGTACGGCAGAGGAGACATCATGTATTCAGTCATAGTGTATGGCGATGAACCATCACGCTTGGTTCGTTTCACAACCAACTTTGACTCGGATGAAGCCCTAATGGATTACATCAGTAAAATGAGAAAAGGTCGTGGTGCCTCATTAACCAAAGCCCTTCAACTGGCAGAAGAGGTAAATAACTTGCGCCACGGACTAAATAAAGCAAAGAGATATTTATGGACAGTTTCCACCATAGTGTTCTATTTACGTCATTGAAATCTTTATAACGGTATAGTTTCAGGCATTATTCGAGGCGCTATTTTCTAACACAGAGATCTGTCTTAAAGGCGCGCGGCCTACATTTTTGGACCATATTGCCCCGAAAGCTGCGTTTCTTGCAGGAGAATTCTCAGTGTGCACTGCATTCATCTGAACAGCCATTTCAAGCTCAACATCAAATTATTTTTTTAATTTTATCGAGAGTCTTGCATGTTCCTCCTCAGTTAGGAATTAATCGTATTATTCTTTCTAGGAGTTTACTTCAGGCGGACGTCAAAATGCTAGGAAGATTTTGGTTGTGATCACAGACAAGAGATCCACCAGTAAGCTGATGGATCTTACAAGTGAAGGAAAGGATCTGGAAGAGCAGAATATCAGGGTTATACCCGTAGCTCTCGGAAACGAAGCTGACTTAAACGAACTTCAGAAGATCACGCCTTGGTTAGATGACATCTTGGAGATTGACAAAGATGATAATCCATATAAGGTGGCAGAGACAATCTTGAAGATCGGGCTTAAAAGTAAGTGGAAAAGTTATTGAGAACTGTAGTCACGTGGCGAAAGTGACCTACTTATTGATTACAGTAGCAAGACTGTGGTAGAGAACAGGGTACTGAAAGTAATTTTGACGTTAAATGTGTAAACACGCCGTCGATTCCAGGTTGCTTCGGTGTTACATGATAGTCAGTAACAAATGTCTTGTAGCAAGTGAATATATGAAAGATCGTATATTTGCACTTCGGAGAAAGATATGAACTCAAGACATCAATGATCATCGCAGTGACATACACAGTTTGTGTATAGAGCTGCCATGATCATTGATGTCTTCATAAAGCTCTAGTAGAAGTGTCCAAAATACATGGAATTGAGAAACACTTCACCCAAAGCGATGGAAATAGGAGTAAAGAAATCTAAACGATATTTAAAATGTCGCTTTTAAGATACTTACGTACATCACAGGTTTTCCTGATCGCGGAAGCCAGAAGAAGGAGGGCACTCCTTGTAGGTTAAATGTGCAACACCCAAAACAATGGCCGTTTTCACTATAGAGGTCAAACAAATCGTCTCAGACGAACAAATCGTTTGATGTGCAAACGGGACAAACAAATTTTTCAACGAACAAATCGTCTGATAATTGGCCGTCCGAAAAGACGATTTTCCCAGACGATTTGCCTCTCGAGAGGAACAAGTCGACGACAGGACGACATAAATTTACATCAGACGGACAAATGTCAGACGATGTGTCCGTCCAGATGATTTGTTCGTCCTCTAGTATGAAAACGGCCAACGCTTCTACAACATCGATTTTTTTTTTCATCTGCAGACAAACATAATCTTCCAGAACTGGACTTAGCCTTTGTCATCAGCTCTTCTGCTACCAACTACAGGAACAACTTGAAGAAGACCGAGGAAATCATCAAGAATATTATCAAGAAGTACGGAATAAACAAAGTGCACTATAGTTTGGGCACGTTGACACGAAACCTGAACATCATCGTGAAGTTCAACGAAGAGGTTGACAGCAATTCCCAATTCATGGCGCTCGTGGATAATATTCCCACCATAAAGGGAGGTTCTGATTTGGTAAAGGCCCTTGGAGAATCCCCAGCCATTTTCACGGAGGAAAACGGTGGACGTCCCAGTGCTAAAAAGGTCTTAGTTGTGATTATTGATAATAAGTCTGATAGTGACGATGACGATATTAAAGATGCCGCGAGTCTTGTTAAAGAGCTTGGCATACGAGTGATTCCAGTTGGCCTCGATAAGGCGGATAAGGTGGAGCTCGACAAGACAACACCAGTAGACGAGGATGTGTTGACACCTTCAGACGATAAAACTGCAGAGGACATTGCTAAGGATATCATGAACAGGGCGTTGAATGGTGAGAACATCATCTTTGTAAATAAATGTAATAGCAGTGATCTGTGTTCCGTTTCCTGGCAGGAACAATACAACATAACTCACGACTCAGTGCGTGATTCATCGATCATTTTTAATTTGTACTTTGTTTGTTGGCAATTAACACAAATTTCCTTTTATATTAGGAACATAAGCACTTTTTGGACAAAACTTTTAATTTCACAGTAATTCTAAGTGCTACACAGCATCTATTCAGTTGTCCATTAACACAAATAGTCCATTACGTTTAGTGAAATGCTGAACTTAACTGTTTTCTATTACTCGGTGATGTTAATTGAAATTAACTTAATTTCGGAAACAGGGGAGACGCAGGACGCAAGTAAGGTCCCAAAGGCAGAGTCCTGTTGACGTAAAACCAGTATCGTGGCTTTATCCTGTTTATTGTTTATGTTATTTCAGAGACGGCAGCAGTTCCACTATTGGACCTTGGCTTCGCCATCAGTGCCTCCGCACAGGACGCCGACGAAACATTTAAGCTGATGAAGGAAGGAATAAGTTCCATCACGGAGCGCTACGAAACGAGCAACATCCGTTATGCTTTGCTCACATTCGGCACCACTGTAAAGAGAGAAGTAAACTTCACGCTAGATTTGCCTGATCCTGAAGCTTTGCGAAAGGCTTTAGAGAGCGCGAGCCAACCGTCTGGTGAACCCGACTTGCAGAGAGCACTTGAGGAAGCAAAGATGTTGTTCAAACAAGCTCCTTCTCGACCTGGAGCCAAGAAAGTACTTGTCGTGATAATGGACAAGAAGTCCATTAGTGACTCTAGCGAGGTGGAGCAAGCCTCCAAACCACTCGAGGATGTTAATATCGTCGTAGTACCAGTCGCAGTTGGTCCTGCGGCCAGCCTGCCAGAGCTAGAGAAGACAACAACTAATAAGAAATTTATGGTCATTGTTGGAAAGGATGAGGATCCAGACACACTTGGAGAGGAAATCATGAGAAAGGCATTGAAGAGTGAGTGTCTCGCTTGATTTCATACTTTGTTCTAAAGAAAACAATTAAGTCCGAAATGCCTGGTAAATATATGTTTTAATTGTGTTTAATATTCGGGTCACTCCACTATGGTTGCCTCGGTAGTTCAATGGTTACTGCAGCGTCTATAAGACCAGGGTGTCGTAGGTTCGAATCCTGCTCGGGGTATTTGATTTTTACGCCATTTTTTTCTGTTTAATTAGACAGGCATCATAAATAATTTAACGTTTAGTTGCAGTTTTATTTGTGACTATGGTTGTGTCAAATCCCCTAAGGTTCTCTGAGAAAAGAAATGCATTTTCATATTGCTGTGAGGGTTTTTTCAGGGTAACTTGGATACGACGCTATAACATCACGATTAGCGTATACGAATAAGAAAACGAAAATATTGTTTTCCATTTTACAGACCTACCTTCTGTCCCAATGGTAAACTTGATCTTTGCTATCAGCGCACTGTCATCTAATGCCAATGATAAGTTTCAAAAGATGAAGGACATCATCAAGACCATGGTTGACGAATATGGCAGGGAAAGGATTCACTACAGCCTCATTGTGTTTGGAGACGAGCCCTCTGTCGAGCTACGGTTCTCTAGGTCCTTTGATACGGATGGTGAGCTGAAGGCTTTTATTGACCTCAAGAAGAGGGCAACTGATGGCGCCAATTTGGACAGCGCGCTTAAGAAAGCGTCTGAGTTGTTTGATGAATATCAGCGGGAGGGTGCTAAGAAGGTGCTGGTGGTGATCATGGACAAGAAATCTGCAAGTGATGGGAAAGATGTCAAGAATACGGCCATGTCACTGTGGGACGATGATATTGAAGTGATTCCAATCGCGTTTGGCCGAGAGTCTGATGAAGACGAACTTAATTCTATAACACCGCATGTGGATAATGTGATACCAGCATACGTGGCTAACAAGACGAATAAGATTGCGATGGAAATCATGGACAAAATGAGAAAAGGTATGCCACAAAAACACACTGAACGTGTCGCTGAACTAATCTATTGCCTTATTTGTGAATATTAGCTAAAATCCCAGTAAGAGAGGCAGCACTTAACAAAGGTATTACCGGTATTCCATTTCCATAATGTTAGTGTCGCTGCTTCAGGAGCAAAGTAGAAGAAATGAAAGGGTTTAACATGGTGGAAACAATCGATAGATCTTCATCTATTTAGGAATAACAGTACCATTCCTGGGAATGAATGAATGAATTTGTACGAGCATAACATGTGTTATTGTTAAAGAAGCGACATCATGATTTGCACATCTTGAAAAGTTTAGCCTAACTTTTTCAAGTTCTTCGTTTTGTAATCCGTTTTAATCTTCTCCATCCTTGACCATCCTTGATCCTTTGTGATTCACTATTATCTCACTTCTGTTCTTCTTTCTCAGTAAACTTTAATTTTTTCTGTTATTTTCCTTCAATTTAAAGGTAATTTCGCACGTTGACAAAAGCACTCAAAGTAACGTGACTGAACTGTTTTATGGCCGCTCTATTTTATCAACAAGATGAAACGAAAATATTTCAAGCCTTCTCAGTTAATATGTATGCATTGCATTCTTGCTCACATATTTACGTTATATTTAGCTGTTCCTTTGGTTGACCTGGCCTTTGCCATCAGTTCAAATGCTGCCGGCAAAGAACAGACGTTCAAGAAAATCAAAGATTCCATTGACTTTATCATGACATATTACGGCGCCGAACGAATCCGATATGCCGTGATCACATTTGGCTCATCTTCGTACGAAGATGTCTCTTTCCAAGATGGCGAAACAGTAGATGAACTCAGAAAACGTGTCGACCGTATTCCTCGTGCCTCGGGTGTACCAAATCTTAAAGAGTCCTTGGAGAAAGCTAAAGACGTGTTTGATAGGGCGACAGACAGAACAGAGGCTAAGAAGTTCCTGATTGTTATCATGGATTCCATGTCCAGCAGTGATCCTGATGAAGTCCAGCAAGGTGCAGAGGCTCTAGAGAAGGAATACATTAAGGTGATTAACCATGTTTTGCCCACGGAATGGGCTTCGATTTGGACACGTGGATACAGCCAGATATCTAGATATTTCTAGAGCATGGTATAATTGCTCATATACCATAATGACTAAGCCTATGAAATGATCCAATTTTAAATGGAGTTAATATTCCTTTAGTGATTTTAACCAGTATCCTGAGGTCATTATTCTTTTTTTAACCCCTGATTATGATGTAGCTAAGATGGAACGATTCCGTTACTCAGTTATGGCATGTTTTCTTGAAAGGTTATACCAGTAGCTATTGGTTCAGATGCAAATTCGAACGAGTTGGAGAAAGTCACTACGAACCGAAAGAACTTGATAACATCTCCAAAAGATGAAGATCCTAAATCTTTGGGAAGGAAGATCATGAGCGCTGTAATAAAAGGTGAGTTGCTTTCAATTCTCACTACTGACTATCAGGCACTCTTTGTAAAGTTAGATACGAGAATCTGGTAGTTTATCAAAACAATATCCCCAGTTGATTGTTTTTTCTATTCTCATTAACTGTTTACTTGTGCTGATATTTGTTAAGAGAAATTTTATTTCGATTACCCATGCGGATGAAGGGCAAAGCTTCGAAAGGCCACTAGTTTGTCAGTGATTACCGTTGTGTGTTACCATCTATAAATAAAGTTGATTAGTATATACACACTCAGTGATCTTGGTGTTTTAAGCAATCTGATTGGTTCGCTATCTCTGGCTAATGAGCATTATTCACCCCCTACCGAGTGAATAATGCGTAAGCCAAACAAAAATAGAGCATACTTTTGAATAAAGCATACTTTTGATTCACACTGATTTTAACGGTGTTTAAGGACCATTATTCTAGACTGTCACGAAGTTTTTTCGAAGATTAACTATAGATTTTCCATGTTCCAAGATTCTGTAAATAGTTTCGCGAATTCGTGCATGCTTGTACAGCTTGCACGTTTTCCGAGCATGAATTGTGAGGCCAATTAAATCGATTTTTAATGGTTTCCTTCTGAAATGTTGTTGAGATCACTTCCTGTGTATATACTAAAACAATTATTCTTCTCAATCTCGGTGAATAGTGGCAGAATATTTACCTCGATTTCAAAGAATAATTGTTAATTATTATTATTATTATACGGAGGCGAAATCTCAAATGAGTGACGGTAACACTGAAGGATCCTCATTTAATAGTTATTCGCATGTAATCGCTTGCATACAAAGTACATATTCGCTAACTCTCACAGGTGCAACAAATTCATACTAGATATTTTACCACAGGTTTTTGAGCTATAGTTCTTATTGCACCTATTTGTTTAGCCATACACATACCCCTTTAGTTTACAAAAGAGACCATTCAAGTTCGAATGAATAGCGTGCCTTCATGTGTACTGATCAAAATTCAGAATCAGGTTTTTCATTGGAACAAGCCTGGCCCTTTGACATTGTAAGGCCCAGTTCAGAGGTCGTGTTTCTGCGGTGCAAAACTAAATTCGGGAATTAAGTTTGACCAAAGCACGGCGGAAGTATTGCGTCTGGATCAAACTTTTGAGTCAAGTTCGGCAAAAAATTTTGTTCGACGAGCTATGTTGTGGTACATGACTCTGGCACTGCAGCGAATCCAACGTGCTTCTGTTGCGTCAAACAAAAAATTCATTCATAAAATATATTGATGCATTTTGGTGAGATTGCGTTTTCGCGCGGAGTTACGAGGAGAATAATTACGTGGCTTTAGTAAATGTTGAATTTGGTACGATTCTGGCACGGCGTCTGAATCGAGTCATGTTCCTACTATAATCGAGCCTTTTTAAAATCAAGTACAAGCGGGACGTTTGATCTTGGCCTACGTTATTGACGTGAAATATTTTACTTCTCAGATAACCCGCCAGTTGAGAAGGTAGACATGATTCTAGCAGTCAGCTCCACTGCAACACTTGGGGAACAGGACTTCAAGAAGACCAAGGATGTTATTAAGTCAATTCTCAACGAATATGGACGTGAACGCTTCCATTATGGCGTTGTACTCTTTGGGAAAGAACCCAAGGTAGCTGTGCGCTTGGGTGACTATTATGAAACTGATGAACAACTGATGACAAGATTAAATTCATTTGATCGGGACACCGGCAGTTCTGATTTGGCAAAGGTAAGAGGACTTACCACACAACATCTCTGACAAATAAAACTTGGACGGCGACAACCAGTCACATATAAAATGAAGCTAAGTGTTCTAAATAAATGGTGTCTTTGAGCGATATCGAGGTATGATACGAAAATTGCATTCACGTGAGGTTTTGCCCAGAGGTGCATTTTTGAGCCAAACAGAGCGTTTTCAACTCTCTACATGTTATAGTAGCCTTAACTGTCTCCCAGGTATGAAACGAAAATCGACATTTCATGTGAGGTTTTGCTAAGGTATGCGCTTTTGAGCCAAATAAATTCAAGTCTTTCCAACTTGTAGTAGTCGTAACAGTGTTTTGGAGCGATTCCCAGGTATGAAGCGAAAATCGACATTTCATGTTAATTGATTGGAACAATCCAATTCATTTCGAATTACTTTTTTTAAGTCTGACTGTTCTGTTTTGTTTTCAGTATAATTGCTTCCTTTTCATGTAAGGACTGGTGTAAATCTGTTAATTAGGACTGTGATGTTGGCCAAGTGTTCTTTTTTTTTTATTTTAAGGCTGTGAACGCATCATGGGACATGCTTTTGAAGGAAGGAAGGCCGAATGCCAAGAAAGTCCTTGTGGTTATTTCTGACAAAGGATCTTCAAGCTTAGACAGTGAAATAAGAAATGAAGTTAAACCACTGCAAGACAACGACGTCATAGTAATTCCTGTAGCGCTCGGTAACGAGGCGGATGAGAGGCAACTTAAATTGCTTACAGATGTAGAGAGTAACCTGGTGACGGCGAAATTAACAGATGATACAACTGACATCAAGAACAAACTGATGGTTGTTGTTTTTAAAGGTTTGTTGAAACTCTCTTCACTTTTCAAAGGAAAATTTTGAATTGTTTGCTGAATACTCCCGGGCTGTAGTCATTTGCCGACGAATCTACCCAGCTATGGGGAGTTTTAGCAATGACGACGGCGACGGCGGGGAGGACACCTTGTAAAAAATGAATCTATGATCTACCTTCAAATGTGGTAACTCTGTAAATCTGTTCAGTACGCCTATCGGTCTAAAATTTTGCTCAGGCTAAACATGCACCAACAGCGTTCAATTCCAAAAGAAGATACCAAAAATTAGCCATTGCGGTTCGCGTTCTCCAAAATACACAGAGCTTTGTTACCAGTCATTTCACGTTGTTGTTTTGCAGAGGACGGCAATGAAATGTACTAAGATTTAAAACGCACATGCATAGCTATTGTTCTGCTCAGTAAACCGTTTTTCTGGTGACGCTCTCGTCGTCGTCACCGTCGTGGTTTGCTAGAACTCCTTATTAGCACTGACGCTACAGTTCGGTAAATTTGCTGCCTATATATCTCACCAATGAGTAGTGCATGTTCTGACGTCATAGTTTGAGTGTTGACTGGAATCACAGCAGTGTGTCTCTGAGTGAGGCACGTTACTCTCACAGTGCCTTTCTACGACGAGGAGGTTCAATGGCTACCGATCACGACAACTTGTCATGGCAACCTGATAAAAAGAAACTGAGAGGCAACGTCCTATAGACTTTTTCTGGGGGAGGTAGAACTGAGCATTATTCCTAGCCGCTTCATTCAACAGAAACAGATCTTACCGTTGCTTTTATCATCAAATAATTGTAAATTATATTATATTTTTTTTGTTTTGTTTGGTAGAGAGGATCTCGATACCTGAAATGGATCTGTTGGTGGCCATCAGCACCACGGCTGCTGAATCCGCGGACAACTTACTCTATTCCAAAGAGGTTATTTACAAAATCATTGAAAAATATGGCATCAGAAAGGTCAAGTACAGTCTGCTTACATTCGGCCAAGAACCACACGTGTATTTCAAATTTAATTCCATCTTCGATGATGTGGACAGGCTTAAGCTGGCCATTGACAGAGGCAAAATGAAATCAAGTGGTGCGTCTCTGCAAAAGACAATGGAAAAGTCAAAAGAAGTGTTCGATGAAGCCGAAGGTTGGTACTACAATGTAATTGCTTTATTGATGAAAATCGTGTAACATACAATTTGCTTTTTCTTTGCATGTGAAAATGTTTGTAGTATTCTAGTATGTCCAGATGCCCTCCTTTTCCCGCACATCCACTGGCCAAAGGTCGTACTTTCTTGGCGCTACCAGAAGATATAATGGTATAAGCGGTGAAGCAAAATGTTGTAAGACAATTAAAGAATCTAAAAGACTAGCTAGAAGGGAACTGTTTTTCGGTAGGATACGATTAGCTACAAAAGAGGTGTTGATAGCAGCGAGGAAGAAGTACTGTTGTTAACTTTATAAATGATTTTAA
>JAHPZR010034775.1:5000-22500 GCA_019787425.1 Platygyra sinensis
ATCCCGTTGAAGCCCTGATTTTTTTTTTCAGGCTTCTTTCCCATTGCTTAAGTTGGAAAATTTGCTGCGATGATCACACTTCACTTTCATCAGTTACATAAAGCAACTATCAATGGTACTTCCCCCCCTGGATGGGTTACCTGTGCTTTGCAGGATTACAGTACATATACTTCCAGCATTTAATACCCTCATTCTTACAGGTACAACAATTGTGTACATGTAGGTAAAGAGAAGCTCTGTGCGAGCAAGCCTATCTTAACACTATGTCTCCAAGTTTAGCATTTGTGTGACCTATCATTGGACAATTTGTTTTTCTTTCAGGCGTATAATTTCAAAATCATGCAGTAGATAATGAAGCAAGTACTCACTTGACCAGAGTCTTCTTGGGCATGGCCTGTGTCATAGCTATTGGACTTAACAGGTATGTGATGTCACTTTAAGTCACTTCTACCATTGTTTTTGTTCTGAATATGAAGAACACAGAATTCTATGCTTGTATATTAATTGCGGTCAATAAAAAAACACTAATTAGATTACAACACACAAATAATGAACTCCAACTAATGCAATTTAAACCGGTCAGTGTTGCAAATCAAGCCAAGCAAAATTGACAAGATTTTTGCAAAGAAGTATGTTTACAATAACAGGGAGAAAACTCATCATAAAATAGAAAGCCAAATTCTGATTTTAACAGACACATTTTCATTTTTGGCACCTGTTTCACCTTTGCTGTTGCGAACTGTTATTATTGCATATCCACAACATAATTGGCTGCTAAACAACCATAGGTTTTACTCATTTGTCAGATTCCTATGCTTAGCATCTAAATAATAATAGCAGTTTAGCATCTGACATGCATTTCTGTGCACTCCTGTGCTGGTTTCACTTTTATTAGTGAGATATGAGAGAATCAGTGTAGTCATGGGCGCTTAGTTGCATGAATCATTGCCTGATGATTGCCAGATCCTGAAGAATGTTGCCTTTGCGTCTTCTTGGACAGACGTGATGGTTGACCAGTGAGTTTTCTCAGAGAGGTTGATATTCTACAGGAAAGACATACCGATTTACAGCTGTAGAAATCCATAGTAACTGACTGCAATATAGCAGTACTGTGTACATATAACACTTCAGAACCAGCGTTAGTTTGCTCAGTTAGCTCAGAGGGAATTGTATAAGGCTCTCTTTCATGAAGTTCTCTTCCCAAAGAAGAGTTAGTTCAAAGTGCACATGAATGCACATGACCTTATAATATTAGCATATCTGGGCGATATCATTGATATCATATGTGATAACAATATCGATGTCATTTGTGGTGACAATGAAGGAGGTGCACACTGTACATTTAGCCCCATAAAGGTCAGCCAACATTTGTCAGCCTTGGGCTCCTTTCAGCCATGACTGGACTCTTTTATTCTCTTGAGAGCAGCTACAGATAGTTGGGGCTGTTCACCCTCACTTGATGACATGGTCTGGCTTTTCTTTGAATGTTATTGTTGATGGGTCTGTACAACTTCAGGTAGAACCTACAATGCTTTGCTGTGTCTTTCGGTGCGCGTACACTTCTGCAGTGAGCTATTACAAGATGCTAGCACATGCTTTAGGATGGCATGAGTTTCGCTTGGGGCAGAACCAGCAATAGTGCCTCACTGTCTGGCACCCCCTTCTTTATGGATATGGTCATATGATTTCTTATACATGTAAAAAGAAACCAAGCCATTTCCCCATCAAAAATGCTATTAGTGCCTTTTCTATAATAATTATGCAAAGCTCCTTTGATGATAAACTTGAGTCAAATAGGACAAAAGTAAAGACAACGGTGCCTCTACTTGCATGTTGGATGATGTCTTAAAGTAATCATTTCTAAAATATGAATTCCTGGGACAGCTTTGAGCTTCCCAGAAAACCCATGTTGAAGTGCTCAATAACTCTGTTAAAGTGTTCAAATTCTACGCCGTTAACGACAGACATAGGCAGTGTTGATGGGAGATTTGCAAGTAAGATCAGTGCTGAAACGTGCTCACAAAAGTCAATGGGTTCATTGATGCTGATATGGTAGTAGCTGCGAGGCAGTAAATCGCAATAAGTGATGGTATCATGCTTCAAAAGTGGAATGCTGAAAATCTGTCGGACCGACAAGTATTGTACAAGTCATGTACCTGTACATGCTGGACGAGTATCAACGCGACAAGAAAAGAAATCTGCTTTGATCCAAAACTTGTTGTCAAGAAGATTGGAATGCAGGGCTCAAAATAGTTGTTTGAAGGGTGACGGGTCGTGTTGACCGGCCAGACCAATTTTAGCTCGGTCATGTCTCGTTTTTCACCGATCAAAATACTGAAATTACTTATTTTGAAGAATTTCCCTGATAAGCCAAAAAGATCACTTCATATGCCCAAAAATTTGTTGTTAAAGAGCATAAACGTTTAAATCGCGAAAAGTATCAAATATATTCGCGATTTGCGTCTCCGCAGGCAATGGGCTCACACTGCATTCTACTCGAGATGAAACTTGAAATGCAGGGCTGCCAGTGACAACAAGTTATCATTGGCAGCCCTTTATTTTGTTCAGTACTAGCATACTCTGTTAGGTGGGACACGTCCTATTGCAAAATGAAGACAAATTTAAAGAAACATTGTTGATTCAAAGCATTTTAAGATGAATTATTTTCTTGTGATCTTGCAGATGATAAAAGACGCTACAAACACGATATTTGCTATAGACATACTTTTCGTTTTGTAAACCACACACGAGTGCTATTTTTCCCGCCAGCAAGACAATTAAAACTGTAACTGCGTGTTAATACAAGACGTTCATTGATGCGATGTTCATTATTGTCTGGTGTTAGCAAACTGCTTATACGCCATGGCATTCACAAAGCCAAAGATCATGATCGTCTCATTTGCATTCTCCTATTTTGTAACTACAAGCTGCTGAGATAATTTATGATTTAACTATTTATATTTTCCAGAAATAAAGCAAATATTTTTTTCCTAGTAGTTATTTGGAAAGTGCGTACGTGACCAGTCAAAATGACCGCCAAACCCAAATTTTGACCGGACAAAAAGTCATCTTGGCCGGACATTGTCCGGTGACCGGCCGTTATTTTGAGCCCTGGAATGGAATGATCATGTAAGTACATTGTACTTGCTGCGAAGAAAGACCAAACCTTGAAGATATTTTGTTGGGTTGAGAGTTGTGCAACAGAAATCACTTTTAGTTTAATACACATAAGTGTAAACCACAGGAGAGAGGAATTCCCTTGCAAAATTTTGAAACTCTCTTATTGTGCTATAAATAGAAGATATCAGTTGGATGCGTCACAGTATATAAAGCAGATGAACTGAATTCACCAAATGACCGTCAGACACAGACTTCCTGAGCTCAACATTCAACTCTGCATAAGTGATGTATGGGACGGCTTGTGCATGTAGAGAATTGTATACATACATACATAAAAACATACATAAACTTTATTTCCTCTCGTGGAAATGTATATGGGAAAGTCACCGATGGTGAACAAATTGTGTACTGTAATAACAATCTAATTTGAAATAAAGGTTTCCTGCCCGAAATGTGTCACATACTTGTGTCTTGTGCCAATTTAGCCATTCTGACTCCGTTAAGTGAGGTTATTTGAAACTGTTGTTTCGCTGTCTAAAAGAATGGAAAGACATACCACTCCAAACGTCACCGGGCTCCACAAATCGCTCTC
Source organism: Platygyra sinensis (assembly GCA_019787425.1). Taxonomy (NCBI): domain Eukaryota; kingdom Metazoa; phylum Cnidaria; class Anthozoa; order Scleractinia; family Merulinidae; genus Platygyra; species Platygyra sinensis. The sequence goes on from JAHPZR010034775.1 coordinate 8,713, forward strand.
TCCCCAAAAGGAAAAGTCTTGAATCGCAATAAAACCAACAGTTCTATAAAGCCCAATTAAACCCATCGCCAATAGATGGGCTTGGGATGGTGCCTGTTAGAGTGGATGGTGCTTCCACGTCGAGGCAACAAGCCTTGAGCAAGGCACGTAGGTATCCATGGCAACTCTAAGAGGGAGTGGAATGGAGAGGAAAAAGCAGTACAAACGCACGATTCGGCGCTCGAAACAAGCTCGAAACCTCGCACAACTAGAAAGCACAACGCATGCGACTCACGAAACCCTGTATGTCGCATCATGGCGCGTGGTTCCTCTACCACCTCTGACCAGCATTGGGTTGATTTTAACTTAGCCTAAACTAGATTTAGCCACATTTAAACGCATCGCCAAAAGATGAGATTGGGGATGGTGCCTGTTAGAGTGGGTAGTGGTTCCAGAGCAAGCAGACATCCTTGGGCAGGGCACGCAGCTATCCATGACAACTCTGAGAGTGGCAACCACCCAAAGTCTTGGCCCCAGTGGTGCCTAAAAGGGCGAAGGGCCCGCGGTGAAGAGAGGTGACGTGGGACCTGCACCACCACCCAAAAATTATTCAAGCACCTTCGCCCAGCTCAAAGCAAGATGCAGAGTAAAAAACTTACCAACTTAAGGCAACGTGATCAAAAAGCCTGCAACAGATGGGAAGGCGACGGCCAGCCTCCAGCCTGCCACCCAGATCGCCAAGGCGCCTCAACATCACTGGACTTGCATGAGACTGAAGGGGAACGCCCGAGGTTGTAAAGCTAAGAAATGAGACTTGAGATTCCGCTCACAGTAGAACACTTAAGGAAGCACTGAACCAATGCTCGCAACTTCTCGCTAGTCCACATCATGAATAAGCTTTGGCCTGCTGCAATAGGACTTCCTAGCCGATTCTAAGAGTCTTTGCTTGGCTTTGGTCACAACCAGGCTGCAATCGATCCACAATCTGAGGAACCAAGTCTAGATGAGCCCAAGGCAATCCTTTCACTGAGCGGCACGGTCCGCAAATTGTATGAGTAAAAGGGGCTCTATGAGCTCTGCCAGCAAGCCTACACAAAGCGCACCCAGTCCAACAAATCGTTCAACTCCAGAGATGACAAAGTCTCAGATGAAAAGCGAATATACGATTGATATGCGTTACTAGACCGTCGGCTCAGGGCTTGAATAAGGAGATCTGGGTTTCACTACAAGCTGTCACTGGGGCCAGTGCTGCTGGAGAAATTCCCTGAACCTCTGCCCCAGTCAGGATTTCTCTGATCCTAGTGCGAGAATAGCGCGAGGGGAAAGAGTTAATTAAGCCTCCTCTGGCAATATGGATGAAGCAGCCTTCCCGAAAAGGTTCATTCTTGGAGTCTTAAATCGTCGCTCTCAAGCAGGAGGGATTGGTGTCAGAGTACCGAAATGTCCCATACGCTCAGGTGGTGTGCTATTGAGGAGCTTTTCGTGTTTCAGTAAGTTCCGCTGATCACAGAAAACCAAGGTAGGCCAAATTGCATGCGGCCCAAAACATGCAGTGTCAAAACTCGATAAATCTAAAGACCTGAAGATCATCATCAAGATGTCATTCGTTATTGGTAGATGCTGGGCTTCGGCAACCTTGGGCGAAACAGAGGCAGTTGACCAGAGGGTTTGGGAAGCCCTCTTCAATATGCAAGGAACGTATCAATGTCAGGTAAACTTTGATAGAAGAGCGCTGAACTGATTCAGCCATGAGTGTGGCAAACAGGCAAACGTCCATTCGTCGGTCGGGCACGGAGAGCCCCTCAGATGTAGCTTGCCTAGCTGAGCACAGAAGTTGATGAACTTCCTCTGGCATAAGATCTCTGGATAAAATCTCCCAAACATTGGACCAGAAATCACTGGCACTTTTTTCTAAGGAGGGCCAATTTATTCTTCTAGGAGCTGTGCTGGAATAGGCTCTAGAAGCGACTGAGCCTCCGGTGCCAACCCCGGAACTACTGCCAGTGAAAGCTGGATAGATCGTCAAGAATGCAACTATGAACCCTTGGAACATGTTTAGAGGAAAAGTAAGAAATCGAAACATGCCGCAGATGTGAGAAGATGACGAAGGAAGCGCATGAAGGTTGGAATCTTGGGTGTTTTAGAGGTGAGGATGTAACCTCTGTCTCATTGTTGGAAGGGAAAAATGTTATGCCTGGCGAAATGAGAACCCCACTCATGAGCACCAATGACAACCGGGAACAACTCTTTGTGGGCTATTGAGTGAGAAGCTTGAGAGGAAACACATGAGCCGCTAAACCATTCCCCATTGAAGTAGGAACCAAATCCAAGAAAACCTGAAGCATCAGATTTGACTTCCAAATCAGGGGAAACAGACATGCCGGGAACAACCAAAATAGACACATGCCAGGAGGACAAGAACTGAAGCCACTACTGAAGATCCAAGTGAAACTATTCGGAATTCAGGCGACAACACTGGAGCAGATCGATCATGCAGTGAAGAAAAGTACAACATGGCCAATCAACCATAGCGAAATGGTGCAAATGACCAACGAGAAACTCCAATTGGTGCCTGGTACGCTATGTCTATCACAACAACAACAACAACAACAACAACAATCTTTATTATTTACACCTTTTCTTGCAATTAGCGTTACATTTTTTTAAGGAATTTAGATCTATAAAGAGGGAGAAAGAAAATAGCTAAACATTACCATTTAAAGGTGTCTAGGGGCTAAGTAAACTTAAGTTTTCTAGTTAGCCCCTAGCTAGGGAAAGTTAATTAAACAGATTGTAGCAGATACAACAAAAACAACACAAAAACAACAACAGATACACACATTTAAAAACTAAGACGAAAAAATAAGCACATATATAGGCAGTCGTATATAGGCAGTCGTATATAAGCACATATATAGGCAGTCGTCGGCACACTACGACTGAATACATTAGGCTGCTGTAGAACACAAAGCTAGTCCACGGGAAGGCGAGCCACGTGGGCCATTGAGTCTAAATCAATGCCCAAAACCACCAGACGCGTGGGAGGACCAATGCACTTATCTGGTTTCAGAGAGGAAGCCCTAAGGATATACAGCGAGTTACGGAAGTGACCAAATTCTAAGCACCTTGATTAGAGTCCTGCTGGCCAGCTGTAATAAAGGCCTCTAAGTAATGCAAGGGGTCAGAAACATTGTGCGCGTGTTCCTTTTCCTCTAAACATGTTAAGGGCAATCCACTCCACCATGTCCGCCATCGAATTAGCCACATTAAATTTCAGTTTACATACATGTGCTTTGGAGACTCGTGAAGAACGAAAAATTTGGCTTTAAGTTTGCCCCTTTGGCGTTCCTGATATGCTTGTGAGCAGGTCTGCGCCAACGGCCGCTACGCAGAGGTCAAGTATCTGGTTTCATCCTCAACTCTGATTGATCCATTTAAACCAATCGTGTTGTCAGCGCGTGTCCAGCAGGTAGCTAAGCATTACCGGAAGAAGAACTAGACAAAAATTTGGGAATGACCTTGAAAAGCACTAAATACGTAATTTAAAGATGGCTCATAACGCTTTTCGGGACTTTTACCTTGATGGTCATTACCTCCACTCTGAATGAAGAAAAAATAAAGAAATACACGGAGTTTAAACAGCTAGCACTAAGTTCTGACGAGAAGCCGATTCCTGTTTTTTTTTTGAAAGATCTGGAGTATTTAACGGTTCTTCTCAAGATGCCTTAAGCGCCATTGTTGATGCCAGACGTAATGCGAAAGAGGTCCAGTTCCCGAATTAACTAACATCAGAAAGCAAGTAGCGCCATCCAAACTTTTTTTTTAGATCCGACGCTTGAGTTCATGGCTGCTTTTCAGATCACTGCCTTTCTTTTCTTGTCTGATCTGACAGTGAGTACACCTGATATGCGTTCCAGGTGTCGACTGCTATGGGAGCTGAGTTAAGTGTGCCGGATTAGATGCAGTTCGATCATTCTGTTCATTCCTTAGCTTATGCTATAACAAACTCATCCGAAACAAGAACCTATTGGTAAAGATAACAGATAGGCCTACTTACAAGATCATGGCATTGCTCTGAAGGGCACACCTGTGTTCCACTAGTTTTCAGACCAATAGACCAGATTACTGTACTGTGTTGATTTCACTGGTCTTTCCTGCAGCGGCTGTCTCCAAGGTTTAAGAAAAAGACAACTAAAAAGATGCAACCTCTTCAGTTCTACAAGTCACATGTTTCGTTCATACCTGTAAAATGGCACAAGGATTGACACACTTAGCATTCTACTTAATAGTAGATGGCAACAGTTTCTTGCACTTGCTAGCACTTTTACTTCGATTTATCATTGGTGCGACACTCCATCCGTTGATCCTGCCACAATGATGTATCAAACGAATAGCAAGTCATTATTGAACAAGTTGTGGTCTTCTACGGTAGAGGGTCAGTGCCACCTTAAATTCTAAAAAAAAACGTTCTAAATTGTTTTGTAGAATTTAAGAACGTCTCAAAAAGTATTATCTTTAATGTGATGACGAGTTACAAATAAAACTTAATGTGGGCACATTTTTTGTCGATTAGATCTTTAAGAAGCTAATTTCAGAGATCACTTGCCCAGCTACATGTAATTATGTGTTTGTTTTTTTCTTTCAGACGGCAAAAACCAGCTGCTACAGAATAAAGAAAGACAGCTTTCACAAGCATCATTTACGTTTTGCGTACCTTGCTGAAATGCTTCTGCGAATAAGAGCGTTGAACAATTAAATAGGATAGTTTTTTCGACCTGGTACATGTTAGTATAATAACCGTTTATAAAATTCAGTGAAAGCTGAAGGCCGTTCTAGAGTTATAAAAACTTTCTCCAGCTTGGGCCTTCATTGATATAGGAACTTTCAAATCAATGTTAATACAGTGAACGAAGTTAAACGATGTTGATCTCTAGACATTTTATATAATCATATGTAAGCTCATGTGTGCGCAACGTACCTTAACATTATTGCAATTTTTGGATGAAAAAAGTTGGCTATTAAAACATCTTTAATACGACAGCGTGTGAACCAGATGCCTGTATTATGCTGTCAAAACACATGTTGGAAATACTAGAGTATGAGTGAAACTTAGATTCCAGGAAGATGTCCCAGCGTTTGCTTTCTGCTTTTTTCGAGTGCTCTTAAGTTACCAGAGTGTTATATGAATGCATAATGGTTGGTCTACTTCTTCGTTTGCTTTCTTATATACTAGATCAAACTCTTTTATGTTTTATATTCAGCAAATGCATAACGTTTTTGGCCAATTAGAATTCCCATAGAATCCAAACTGTATTATAAACGTATATAGTGTCAAATAAAAGATTGTCCTTGATGTGTCTTTTTGTTGTTTTATAACATAGATAGGTCCATGCGCGCGCTCTGATTGGTCCAAAATCCATGTTTTATTGAGGTATAAAATAGAAAAATAGAGTTTTATTGTTTTTGCTACATTGTCTCTATATCATAAAGCAAATGAAGAAGCCTAAGCCGTGTATTACACCGTGATAAAACACTCCTGACATCAGAACACTCGAGAAGTGTAGAAGACACTCGCCTGTGGCTCGTGCTCGTGTTCTCAAATGCCCGTCATGTTTTATCACAGTGTCTTAGGCTTCTTTATTTGTTAAGTATAAATGCAAACTAGGAGTACAGCATCTTGTAGAAAAGAGGTGTATACTTAATAATGAAAGCAGAAATTAAAACCTATAGCAAGTATATCTATGTACCTACTTTTTTAATAATCGGGGGGATGCAAGGCTACACATGCAATTGGTTTTGTAAAGTTTTCCAACGCGTTTGACCTTTACAGTACTTTGGTGCTTTCCCGTCAAAGTAAGATCCTTGTAGTACTCTTAACACAGTAAACGTTTTGTGATCACAGCAGATTGAATTCGCATGTGCACGTATGTGCATCTGGGTCCCATCAGGATTTTGCACTGCTTTAGAGATTGAACTTTCTTGATTGAAATACTGTCTAAATGCAGGCAGGGTATTGCTAGTACGCTTGCGCATTTAGGCAATGGGTACCACAAGGATGGATAACTTTTTTTGATACTGAGGAAATTGAAATTCTACGGTGGTATCAAAACACATATTTTTTGTGTAGCAGTGTGAAGAAGTAACATACAACATACAATAGTGGTAACATACCTTCCCGCCATCGAGTCCAGAGAGGACATACTGTTTTCTAGATACACAACGTTGAAATACGCATGCGCAGTTAGACCGAGGTACCACAAGGATCAGCCACTAAAGTGACTGTAAAAGAAGGTGCTTTTCCTGGATGCGGTGGTGGGGGGTATGTCACTTTTGTCAATAGACAACTTTTTTTAAAAAAACAGTTGAAGGATGTACTACAACTACTGTAGCAGAACTAACTACTGCCACCAAAACAAGTCTTTTGGACAGCTTTTAGTTCTGCCATCCCAAACCCCCACCACCACCCTAAGATTTCAATTTCCCCAGTATCAAATAACGTTACCAATCCTTGTGGAACCCATCGCCTGAGTGCGCAGGCGTACTGGCGGGGCCTGCCGCAACAGGGGAGGTGTACATTTACACTGCCTATCAATCAACGAAGTTCGATCTTCGAAGCAGCGCAAAATCTAGATGGGTAAACCTCCACCCTCCCCCACCACCACACCAAGGAAAGTCAATACCTTTTAAACTTCCAAACCTCCTTATTCTTGTGGTGCGTTTTCACAAATGCGCAAGCGTATCCAATTAGCGTGATCCATTGTCAGGACTCTTTAAATTCTCTGTATACTTCTTTCCTTACGATACTTTCTCACAAATGCGCATGCGTATTGACACAGTACGGAGTCGTTCCTACGACTTCTTTAAATCTATTTACCCTTTCATCCTTGTGGTACTCTTTAACAAATACGCCTTTAAGCCACATTGGTGCATCCTAAAGATCTAATACCTGTGCTGTCTAAGAAATGCGTAGGGGTACTGAAACACTTATTCTGACAACTTATTAGTTGATGCAGACAAAACCACCTTTGTTCTGAAATTATACTTTACTTCAATCGAGAAACTTTTTCTTACATTGTATTTTTTCCATGCACAAGGACGACAATTGAAGCAACTATAGAGGCAATAAATTGAGTAATTCCAAGTTTTTACTTGATACCTGTAACAAATCGTTTCCTGTGGCATTAAAAACATGAACAACAAACTGGACTCATCAAAGTGCCTGTGCTAATAAGGCAATACCAGATTTACTGTTGCCAAAGAGTGGTGTACAGGAGATCACAGGTCCTACTCCTTTTGGGAGAACGCGCTAAACGATTTTTCTTAGTTTATCAAAATAAGAGTTTGTCCAGTACTTTATTTACATGAGTATTTCCTGACAGCTCAATAGCCCAGCAGCTCTGTGTCATGGAAAGTTCAATGAACTGTCTGGTCTTTGAAATGTTGTTCATCCAGGAATGCAAACCAAAAGTAAACACTCAGTCAAACTGTTTGCGTTGCACTCTTTATTTGAACTGAACAACTGTAATTTATTTTACTATTGTTTATTTATTCGTATGTAACTAATTGATACTTTTCTCGCTATAATAATATCAACGTGATTTCGCATATGTCTATTGTACATCGCTGGTAATTATAAATTAAAACTAATTTTCTGTGGTTATGAACAAGCATGGAGGGGGAATAAATACTCGTAGGATGTCGCTAATACTACAGAAACCAAGATAAGCTTCGGCTGTATGGGCCTGACGGACTGAGAAGCTACGCTATATAAATATCAAAAAATGTCAAATTTCAAATGTTTGTTTTATAGTGGTCATGCACTTAGCTACACCTAGCTATAAATAACACCATTTTAAAAGAAACATTAAAGCGGGAAGCTGAACTGTTAGCAGTATAACGGCAACAATGCAGATGATTCTCCCGCCCACTTGTTAGACTTTCAGGATGATGATTGCCTAGAAAAAAGAGGATAGAGACATAAATAGATATATGGAAATAAATAAATGCCATCCCCCGTATATCTGGCAGTTTTGCAATTGTCATCATTTAGCTTGAAATTCCAGCTTTGAAGATATTGTACAGCTGTTGGCTAGCAGTTGTAAAGCTTCCGCCTTAAAGCTACTAAAATTGAGCTGCACAAAATCTCTGATTTATATTCACCACAATGCTGCGCAAAAACGAATTTTTTTCAGGGAGGGATTCCCTCCAACAACACTGTTTAAAACAGAGAAGAAAAGGGAACAAAAAACATCATGCTGGGCTCATGTGGCTAAGACTTACTGTCCCGTAATTTCTTGTGGTTTAACCAAGAGTCTTGAAATCTACGCAGAAGTTTCCTGATTGGATCAGGAGACATGAGTTTTCGCTTGCTAAAACTGCAAAAGGAAACAACAGGGATATGGTTAAGGTGATTCCTCAGTATTGCATTGCGCATTCCTTCTGCGCACGATTTTTGCATCATCAGCGCATGCACGTTTGCAACGAAAGAAATTTCCCTCAAGCTAAGCTCGATAGCGAAATAAATGTTCGTTTTCTTTTGAACGGGCATGGTGACCTATATTTTTTATTTAATGATAATAGTGTACATACTACCCTCCTTAATTTAAAAGAAAACTAAAAAATTTTATCGGAAGGAAAAAAAAATATAGCTTAAAGAGTGCACAAAACTGTTACTCTGTGATGCAAATTATGACTGCGAAAATAACGACTCTATGAACGATTTACGTCCACGTCGTTTTAAACAGTGTGATATTTCCACAACTTTTATGTGATATTGTTCTATATGCTTAACACTTTCTACCTGTCAAGTTTTTTTTACCAAGTATTTAGTTTTATGAACTGTTTCGAGCTACCGCAAAATATAACTTGGACCGATGATTAACGCGCGTGATTAGCACAAGTACCGACATAAATGGGGTAAGATTTGCCCATCACATCTCTTAAACGAGAATGGTGACCTATCATTTTTATTGTATTTTTTGAAACAGTGCTTGGAAGAGAGCATTCAGGGAAAGTTTCAAAAAAATTCATCGCTAACTTTTATTTCTGAGGAATCACCTTAAACATACATGGTTTGTTTTTATCATACGACCTTGAAAAGTGATGGTCCTGTCTGTAAGTCAAGGGTTAGGATACAGACAAAAATTGCTTGGTGACCAACTCCCTTGGGGGCCAGTTCTTACACCAGCTATCTCTTGTACAAAGTTCAAGATCCATTCAGCCCATGCAAACAGTCACATGGCCAAAACATTTCATATTTTTTCACCACTTTTTAGTAAGGACCAGGTTTTGCTTCACAGATAATTAAACTCAGAAAGAGAATACGCTTGGTGGATCAACTCCCTTGTGGGCCAGTTCTTAAACCAACTATGTCTTGTACAAAGTTCAAGACCCATTCAGTCTATGCAGACAGTCCTGGCATGGCTGAAATATTTAATCTTTTACACCATTGTTTTTAGTAAAGACGAGTCTTTTCTTCAGAGATCAAGAAAATAATAGTAATAATAATAATACTATACTAATACTACTACTACTACTACTCCTACTCCTACTACTAATACTAATACAATACTAATACTAATACTAATACTACTACTAATGCTACTGCTAATGCTACTGCTAATGCTAATGCTAATGCTAATGCTAATGCTATGCTAATGCTACTGCTACTGCTACTGCTACTGCTACTAATGCTAATGCTAATGCTAATGCTAATGCTAATACTATACTAATACTAATACTAATACTAATACTAATACTAATACTAATACTAATACTGATACTATTACTAATACTAATACTATATACTAATACTAATACTATACTAATACTAATACTAATTACTAATACTAATACTAATACTAATACTAATACTAATTATACTAATACTAATAACTACTAATACTAATACTAATACTAATAATAATAATACATAATAAATAATTTATTTTCTTATAGAGCGCTTTTTAGGATGACAGATGAATAGCGCTTTACAAACTAATGTCTCTAAATATAAAAATCTCGACTAATCTCGTCTTTGCTTCACAAGATCAAGAAACTCAGGAAGAGAATATGCTTGGGGACCAACTCTCCTTGTGGGTCAGTTCTTACACCAGCTATCTCTTGTACAAAGTTAAAGATCCAATCAGCGCATGCAGACAATCCCATGGCCTAAACATTTAATCTTCTCCACATTTTTGGTAAGGACCAGTCTGCTTCACAGATCACGAAACTCAGGAAAAGAATATGCTTGGTGGACCAACTCGCTTGTGGTCAGTTCTTACACCAGCTTCTCTTGTACAAAGTTCAAGATCCCATTCAAGCCATGCAAACAGTCAACATGGCCAAAACATTTCATATTTTTTCACCACTTTTTTAGTAAGGACCAGGTTTTGCTTCACAGATCAAGAAACTCCAGAAAGAGAATACGCTTGGTGGACCACTCCCTTGTGGGCCAGTTCTTAAACCAGCTATGTCTTGTACAAAGTTCAAGACCCACTCAGTCTATGCAGACAGTCCTGGCATGGCTAAAATATTTAATCGTTTACACCATTTTTTTTTAGTAAAGACGAGTCTTTTCTTCACAGATCAAGAAAATAATAAAAATATCGTAGCTATAACAAAATTCTCGATCGTGATGGTTCTCCGTGCCCTATTTGTCACGTAATTGGCGCCGCGATCACGTGGGTGTCCAATTACAGCTGTCCGATTTGAACTTTTTGTAATCGGACACCTGTATTGGATACCCACGGGATTCCTTTTGACTTAATTGCATACCCTTGAGGGGTAATCCTTAATAATAATTAACAATTAGACCTGAGCCCGAAAGGGCTACGGGTCAATAACCAATGAGCGAGGCTGGAATGGGCTATTGGACCCGTGGCCCTTGAGGGCGAAGGGTCAATTGTTTTAGTATCATCCAACAGTACGACAAGAAAAGGCAATAATAAAGTTAGCAAATGCAAGTTGAAGAAATATTATTTGGGGAAAAAAAACGAAAGAAAAACGGCAAATTTGCTAATAGTCCCCTGGTAGCGTAGCCAATCAAAATCCATGGTTTGCATTATTCTACTAGGTTGGGTGTACTATCATATGGTAGTTCAGCTTAAACAATCTGGGAGGACTTTAGGATGTCCATCACTAAATGTTACTGACATATGGCGAAGTTTAAAGGGCTTAACTTTTCAGCGACTTGGTACCCCCTGTTACTTTGGGCTTGAAAGCGAAAATTTTCGAAAATTTAAGACTTTGTTTAGGCGAAAGTTTTGGGGGAACTGCGCACAGTACGCTGCAGCCCGTTGAGAGACCCCGCTGTGTGCCTTGGCCCTGGCCTTCGTGGGCAGCATTTTCTCTCGGAATACAATCATCACACTTCGTATTAAAACTCACCACTCAGAACGAGTGACAGTATCACTTCCAGCTTCGAATCTGTCAATCAACTTGTAGTCATTTCTGACCATTTCCGCCGTGGCCCCCAACTGCAGAGACATAGCGCAAAAGCGTATAGTTTAAAACAACAACCAAAAATATCGCAGACCTTCTGAGTGTTTGACTAAATAAATGAAAAAAAAAAAAAGGGAACAAAATATTTTAAAAAAAAAAAAAATTTAGCTTAATCCTTCTTCATCTCACAGAGCCATTTTTCCGCGGCAAATTACGATGTAAAGTTCCATCGACCTCGAAGCAAATGGCGAAATTCGAAACGCTGTGATTTAAGTTTCATCCCTTTTCACTTTATTAATCTCGGAGCAGGCCTCCGAGCTATTTTCCGTATCTCGTTGTCCAGACCTCGCACTAGCAATTTAACCGGAGCACGGCTACAAAACACAGGAACCACGCACGCGCGATAAATGTAATTTTAATCTTTTATTTTCATACTCTAAACGGATGTTAGGAGGGCTTCCCTGTGCTCGGTGTGCGCAGCTTGAAATAACATGACGAGTGGCACGCGCCACTTCATGTAAAGCGTGCGCCTATACAGATGCGGCAGTAGCATGAGCACGCGAACGTCCTTAAGGATTGGTGTCCAGTCCTACTTTTGTGAGCATGAAAGTAATATGGCGGCTATCTTGTGAGGGATGGGTCACGAGGGCAAGGATATGTTTTTGTTTTCCCCCGTAAGCTAATCAGCCAGCGCTTATTAACATGCAAACGGACCAAAAAAGTGGTTCTTCTTTAAGAAGTTAGTGACGCGAATTAATCCAGGTAGTGCAACTTTAGCCTTACATTTTATGATCAGCTACCGGCATTCGATTTTACTGAGCGGCCGTAACACGTTCATGCTATGTACTCCCGTTTATGGTCTGTATAGTATCAGTAATCAGGACTGGATTTTTTCCTCAAACAACGAAACCCATTGTTAGAAGAGAAATAGTCAATGATTTGTTAATTTTAGTCTACCGACTTTTTTCATTGCAAAATACTACCGGTCTAGATAGAAAATCTAGAACACTATTTTTTAAATATATCAGTTTAGCCAATCAAATTTGCGAATTTAGCAGTCCTGGCCGGTTTTTCCAGTCCTTGTGAGACAGAGCCATATAATAATCATTGCACCTGTACAATGGATTTTTTCCCCAGGGAGTGAGATCAGGCATTACCCACATGGTCTGACATGTAGCCTTCCAAATTTTGTCTTTTTTTCACCCAAGGCAAAAATTTCCATACAGACTCTCCTAACAATGTACCTTAAAGAAAATTCTGTAAAATATCAAAACATTGGTACAAAAAAATTAAACTTAGAATGCAAATTTTACACAGGATAGTGAATCAAGTTATCTAGTTCTTTAAGTTATACCAAATTTGAAATGATAAAAAGAGTTTAGACTTTTCGTTCTTCAAAAGGTTTTATATTTAGAAGTTCTGGATCTTCAGTGGACGAGACGTAGACCTTATGTCTCGAAAAGGGAATGACTGTTTGAACCTCTTTTATCATATTCTCTACTATTCTAATGGCATTTCACTTTAGGACCATATGCAGTTAGCGCAAGACACAGTAAGAGGGCAACTGAAACAAACATTGTTATGAGGCTAAGAATGTAAACACTCGTTCGCTTTTTGACCAGTTTTGGCTGCCTTCTGCTTTCCTTAGCTCCTCACGCATTAGGAATTTTGATTTGTAATTCAGCTGAAGCTTTAGGAATTAAAAAAAAGAACATCTTCTAGTCGTGAATGTGTGCATATTTTCTATTACGAGTTAATTAAATTAAGCCTATTATTTTTTTCTTGGGAAATTCCAGGCGGGAGGGGGGTCTATCTGGTCTTGGAAATCCAGACAGAGGGAGGGTTCTTGTGCTTCCAGGTAATAACCAGGTGAGAGGAGGGGAGGGGTTAAAAACACCCCATCCGTCCGGGGGGAGGTGATTTTTTCTGGAATAACCCAATTTATTCATGCAGTTCCAGAAAAAGTCTGATGAGTGATTGAGATAAAAAACAACGAGGAGAGGATGAGCAAAACTTTGGACCGAATTAAAAAATTCAGCTCATCGCCATTTCATATTCGCAAGCAAAAGCAGTTAGTACAAACCTGTTACATGAACATGAAACAGCTTAAATTGTTTTGTTTACCATATAATAAACATCTTATTTATAACTGAGCTTAGTTGGTCGAGTGTCTGCATGGGAGACTCTTTACCTTGTTGTGTGTCCAAACTTCACTGCATTAAGTGTTACTCACAACCCTCATGACACGATTAAGCTCTTATTAACCGAGGGCAGGAGGTCTGTATGGGAGAATCTTGACCGAGGTCCGTAAGTTACAGAACCGACGCAGGTGAGGTCTGTACACGCGCGACCCTGAGGTCATGATTC
>JAHPZR010034775.1:25000-27500 GCA_019787425.1 Platygyra sinensis
GGAGCAAAAATGTCAAAAAGCGAACAAGTGTTTACATTCTTAGCTCATAAAAATCAGTTGTCCTTTTACTTGTTTTGCGCTAAATCATTGTCCTAAAGTTAAATGCCATTGTAGAGAATATGATAAAAGCGTTCAACAGTCATTCCTTTTCGAGACATAAGGTCAGTCTCGTCCACTGAAGATCCAGAACTTCTAAATAAAAACCTTTTGAAGACGAAAGTCTAAACTCTTTTATCATTCAAATTCTGGTATAACTTAAAGACTAGATAACTTGATTCACAATTCCTGTGTAAAATTTGCATTCTAAGTTTAATTTTGTAACAAAGTTGTTTTGATATTTTACAGAATTTTCTTAAGGTACTGTAGGAGATGTCTGTATGGAAAATTTTTGCACTCGGGTGAAAAAAATGACCAAAATTGAAGGCGAAAAGTCAGACCCTGTGGGTATGCCTGATCCTCCCCCCTGGGGAAAACCATTGACAGGTGCATTGATTTATTATCATGGCTCTGTCTCACAAGGACTGGAAACTGCCAGACTGCTAAATTCGCAAATTTGATTGGCTAAAATTGATATTAAAAGTGTTCTAGATTTTCCTATCTAGACCGGTAGTATGTTTGCAATGAAAAAGTGGTAGACTAAAATTTAAAATCATTGACTATTCTCTTCTAACAATGGGTTGTTTGAGAAAAATCCAGTCCTGATACTGATACTATACAGACCATAAACATGAGTACATATGCATGAACGTGTTACGCCGTTCAGTAAAATCGATGCCTGTAGCTGATCATAAATGTAAGCTCAAGTTTGCACTCACCTGGATAATTCCGGTCAACTAACTTCTTAAAGAACCACTTTTTGTCCTGTTTCATTTAATAATGCTGGGCTGATTTAGCTTACGGGAAAAACATATCCTGCCCTCGTCGACCCATTCCACTCACAGCTAGCCGCCATATTTACTTCATGCTCCACAAAGACTGGACACCACTCCTTAAGGACGTTCGCGCTCATGTGCTACTGCGCATCTGTAGTGCGCCACGCTTTACATGACGTGGCGCGCTGCCACGTCATGTATTTCAAGCGCGCACACCGAGCACAGGAGCCCTAACATCCGTTTAGAGTATGAATAAAAGATTAAAATTACATTTATCGCGCGTGGTTTTTGTGTTTTGTAGCCGCGCGCGGTAAATTGCTAGTGCGAGGTCTGGAACCGAGATTACGGAAATCGCTCGGAGCCTGCTCCGAGATCTAATAAAGTGACAAGGGATGAAACTTAAATCACAGCGTTTCGAATTTCGCATTGCTTCGAGGTGAACTTTACATCGTAATTTGCCGAAAATGGCTCTGTGAGATGAAGAAGGATTAAGCTAAAATATATCTCATCTTATTTAGTCCCAAACACTCAGAAGGTCTGCGATATTTTGGTGTTGTTTTAAACTATACGCTTTTGCGCTATGTCTCTGCCAGTTGGGGGCCACGGACAGTCAGAAATGCTACAAGTTGATTGACAGATTCGAGCGGAAGTGATACTGTCACTCGGTTCTGATTTGTGATTTTTAATACCGGAAGTGTGATGATTGTATTCCGGAGATAAAATGCTGCCACAAGGCCAGGGCCAAGGCACACAGCGGTCAAACGGGGCGCGCGTGCGCAGTTCACCCCCAAACTTTCGCCTAACAAAGTCTTAAATTTTCGAAAATTTTCGCTTTCAAGCCCAAAGTTAAGACAGTCGCTGAAAAGTTAAGCTTTAAACTTCGCATATGACCAGGACATTTAGTGATGGACATCCTAAAGTCCTCCCAGCTTGTAATTTTCTCTCACAGTACTATTTTTATAACAATTTCCTCAGAAGTCTTGCAGATTTCTCTCTCAAACTCTTACCGAAGTTCCGAGCCGGCGAAAACCGGAAGTTGGCGTGGGATTTTTTGACGTTTGACCCCTGTGTGGGGCCAAGGTCAAGGTCAATGCCAATGGCCAGCTGCTGATTCATGACGCCACAAGTGGCAGGGACGAACTCGAAAACCTTTTACTTCAAAGAAGTTCAGGAATTTCACGCACTGTTAATGTATAAGAAATTTCTGCCCTCCTGACAACATGAGGTAGGAAGGGTGAGGTAGGTATTAGTCGTAGGAGAAGATCTTGCCAGTGCCAATAAACTGTAAGGTAATTTTGTGATTTGAGACGGCGAGGTTTTCGTTAATTTGCGACTTTTTCGGTCCTGCGATTCAGTTCAGCTTTAAAGTTATGTTGCCGTTTGTTTGCCTCTAGCGGTTTGACTGACTGTCAAAAGAAAGTGCTGGATGTCGTTTTGGCTGGCCACAATACCTTAAGTTGCTGGGCCGCCGGTAGTAGGAAGTCTTTTCTCATTTCTGAGTTTCCGACGAAAACGGTTTATGTAACAAGCCCCACTGTCGACTCAATGTTGATTCCTTCATATTCCACAGCTGAATTATTTTTCAAAACATTTGCAACATGAAAAAGAAGCCATTCCCAACATATTCT
>JAHPZR010034775.1:32500-40529 GCA_019787425.1 Platygyra sinensis
TTTGCAAGGCACGCATAAAATGTGTTAGAAACAGACGCGTGTGAACAATGCGGACAAACATATTTAGAAAAAACATACTGAAAACTGCATTTGATCTAAATATGGTTACTTAAAATATGCGAGGACTTTCCGTTAAAACTGCGGGATCTGAGGCAGATACTCAGCCGCGCTTGAAAAAAAAGCTTGATAGTACTTGTTGAGCAAGTCTTTTTGATGTTGGTTTATGATATTTTCACAAGTCATTTACTGTATCTCTTTTCTAAGGAATCAAATTTAGTAATTTCGACGTCGAGTAAGTAAATCCGATTTTTCAGTTTTTATTCTCGTGCAGATTGATAGCCAATGAGCCCAGTATTCTGCAATTCTTGAGTCTCGGTGAAAGATGCATGGGTTTCCTGCAGCTCGTACTTCATGTATGTGAACGCGCTCTCATTGGCTCAAACTTGATTGATTAACTGCGTAAAAATGCTTAAGACACTTTTACAACAGCATGCATGCAGATACAATTGTCCAGTATTTACAAAAAAGGCTTTTTTTATTAATTTATCTGCAGCTAGCCAATTCAAGATAAGCTAGGTGCTAACCATTTGACACTTTCACGTAAAAATTTTGCTTGTGAATTTTTGTCACTGTTTGAAAAAAATAACTAATCATGATGACAATTCGTCAACCAACACAAAACCAAAGTAGAACAAAGCAAGATATTTTACAGGTAAAAGAAACAAGAAAGTTTTCATGTTGTGGGTAATAAGTCGTTCACTTAACAATCCCCATCTACAAAATTTTTCGATGTTTCGAATTCTTATCAACAATAGAAACATCGCAAAACATTTTTCCTTACAGAGAAGAATAGCGAATATTGCGTGTAGTGTAAGTGCAATTGTTTCGTCGATCGATAACAATTTCATGATTTGTAGGGAATTCTATACATAAAAACAGCTTAAGTGCTTGCACAGCTTTAAGTTGCTTTCCCATCCGGTATAATTTTTACATTGAGATCCTTCGTGGGTGGGTCACTAGGTTATTAAATGTGAAGGGCTGAACTGACAAATCCCTCATTATCAACAGGTATGAAAGAAAATTATGCAGGCGTGGACGGAAGAAAGAATATCGAGCAGCTAACCAAACAGCAACAATATTCAATTTCTCACCCTCTCAGTAAATTGTTAAGGGCACAACACTTTACCATTTTACATTTCAACTCCAAACGCGAATACTGAGACGCGTTCAGTTCGTCGTTAGTTTTTAGTGAATTAATCCGTTTCTTTTATATAAGTACGAAGGTAAAGCCGGGTAGTTTTACGGATCCGAGTTTTGAGAACATGTACGCGATAGAATTGAATGACGAAAACACTGAATAACAATAGCAGAATGTTTTCTTCACTTTTTAACCACTCTCAGAGTGACACAGATGTGATTTATTTTTATGTCAGTATATTCAGGTAACGGATGATATCTGCACGCTTTGTTGGTCCGTTCGTGGGCAATGATGGCCCCCGATAATTTCCGACAAATTTGCTCGCTGGGCGACCTGAGATTTCCGTGGGCTACATGTAATTACTTCAAGTTTTGATTGGTTCCTTGTATCGTCTATGTTCTCCTTGATTGGCTAAAGTGATTCAGTTACTTGGTTTTGGTAAATAAGTTTTACATTTAGACCTTACCTTTTTTTAAAAACGGTCTAAATGTAAAACTTAGAACCTTTATTGGAAAGCAAATTAAGTAAGCAGTGCTAGTTTTAATTTGTATGTTATATGTTACTGCTAAGAGCACATCTAAGGATACATATAAGTCGTGATCTTTCCCATGTGATTTTTGTACCGAAATAAAACAGAGATACAAATTTCACCAAATACAAAACTGACCATTGACATTCTCTGGTTTATTTTCTCGCCATATACTGATTAAATTTAACACCGAACCAATAGATACATACCTTGCAAGTGATTATATATTTTCTATAATTATTTAAAAATGCTGATTTTGTCCCGAGTGGAGCCGATTTAAGGTGATCTGATTTAAGGTAGGTAGCAAAAATTCTCCGATTTCGATATAAAAGAAGAAGTGTGAATGTATGTGCATGTGTGTTTTTCCCACTGTAATACGGTGAAGTATAATTAAGTGTTGTTGAAGTTCTTTTTATCAATATTTAGGCTAAAGTATTCCTCACGCGATGAAAAACTTTTGGGGAAAATTTTCGCGTGAGGAGACTTTAGAAGACTGGCATACCGCAATTACAATAGAATCAGACTATGACTCAAAACTTTTACCTCTAGGCAACATCTAATCTTTTATGAGCCCCATATAAGCATTTTCGCAAGTGTCTTCTGGTTTTAATTGTAATTTTTTCTTCTTCAGATGTTTACTGTATACATTTCAATGATCGCCTGTTTTATTCATTGTTTGTCAAAGATCGCAGACTGACAATTGAAAGATCGTATAATTTTAAACTTTTTTTTCAACCAGAGAACGTTTTTGAATAATAATAACAATAATGACGGTTTCTTGTTCGAAATAATGGCTGCCCAATTACCCTGGTTACCTGTTAATTGATTTTGAGGAAATGTGTAAAGTTTGTCTTGCCCATATAATGGTCACCTTGCACCTTGCGTGGACGTTTTCGTGGAGGATGCAAATATGTGTAAAACACTGGGCTGTCCACGTAAGCAAAATCTGCATAACTGGAATACATACATATACACTTGAACTATATTTCCTCTCGGATTTTAAGTTGCTGAAATTAGCTAATATCTTCGAGAACATGAATATAACACAATACAATGCTCATATAACAAATATGCTTAAAATTATAAATGTGTTAAACTATGTACATAATAAAACTAGAGGCAGGTTGCAATGCTACTAAAAAGAGTCATACTGTAATATATTTTTCGCTTAAATCAAAAGTTAACTACTAAGCGAGTCCGGAAGATAGTGTCATAATTTAGAAGTTTAATATGAAATCGCGTGCAGGCCGTAAGTTGTTGTTTTGGGATCAGGAAGGGACACAATATAATTACCGAGTATAAACTATAGGTTGTAGATCTCAGTGTAAACATCTTACTAAAATATCTTGGATGTATCTTGGTCACCTCTAGGCCCCTTTGGGCCGATCTTGGAATGTGGGAGTTTATCTCAATATAAGTTGAGAGAGATTTATTATCTTAGCTTCATTTTCTTGACGTAAGTAAAAGGACCTCAAAATCGTCCTGCTGTCACAAAGCTCTCTGGAGCCCCTAATTTCATTGGATCTTGTTGGCACGAAGCTCTATTGTTCTAGGGCTAGGGTCCATTTTTACCATTGTTTGTATATAATTTTCTCAACCAATCCTTGGAGACGTTCCTAAGAGCTTCATGGCGGCCCAAATCGTCAATTAGTTTTTTCTTTCTTTCTTTCAGTCATTGAACGATAATGC
The DNA here is from genome assembly GCA_019787425.1 of Platygyra sinensis. Lineage (NCBI taxonomy): Eukaryota > Metazoa > Cnidaria > Anthozoa > Scleractinia > Merulinidae > Platygyra > Platygyra sinensis. The sequence goes on from JAHPZR010034775.1 coordinate 35,917, forward strand.
GTCCATTGATTACTTTACTCGTCGCTATAACCACTTTGCTGTGCTCGTTTGTCAGTGGAGTTGATGCTGAACATGGTGCAGCGTTTGAAAGAGTCGCTGAATGCATCTATATTTGTACTCATGCTGACAGCGCTGATGAAAACCTACCAGTGGAAAAAGTAATCTGTGATGCTCACAAGGTTAGAGCCCGATCAAACCTCGGGTGGGAGGAGTTAGGGTTGTGCTGCCCGCTTCTCAAAGCCCTTACCCTATTTATGACCAAAAGCTTCGATTTTTCCGTACCCTATTGATGACCTGACCACTTGCGTATGAAGTTGTTAATAACTTTTAGTCGCTTTTTTTTTCTAGGCTGGGTATGAATGCATGACGCGGCCATTTGATTCCTCACCGCATTCAAGCACTGAAATCCTGGATATTTACCGCGCATATATGTTAGAGCTTTTTTTCTGGCCAATAAAGCTAACATGTGCAGTCCACCACTTCCTTACATGGAACTGAAAGAGCTGGTAGACAGATCTGGTGAGATCGAGTATAAAATCTTTGAACACCTGTACAAAATAAACTCAAATAAGCTTTAGCTGATTTTACCGTACGGAAGCTATAGGTGCCATCCTACATCCGACTTTAAAAATCAGACATCCGACATCCGACTTGTAAAACTCCGACATCCGACTTGTTAAAATCCGACATCATAATAAGCTTAATTAACCAAGCTCTCTGATACCGAGATGATTATAAAAGGACATGATTTTGCTGGACGTCTCTTAACGTCGGATATACTCTGGTAATACGCATTTGCAGCACTATATGCTGATAAACATACACAGACAAAACAGTGCAGTGGCAATCCTCATTTTCTAATGAACAAAAGGAAGGATGTAAACTCCTGGGAAAAGGAGAACTATCTATTAGTGGCCGCCATCCTTTTGAACGCTTCCCGCCGACCTGAGCCAATAATGATGTCGAACTGAATTTGTCGGATTTTAACAAGTCGGATGTCAGATGTCAGATTTTAACAAGACGGATGTTAACAAATCATATGTCGGATGTCGGATTTTTAAAGTCGGATGTCGGATGGCACCTATAAGCTTCCGTACAATACAGAAGTTTGTCCTGAAAGCCTCGGAGCCATGTTAGAATATTGATATATCGAACGTGGCCTATTGTACGCGAGTCCAAGTCAAGAATTATATTTTCTTTTGGTATTTGATAAAAAAAAACACAGAATATTGTCTAGATAATGGTTTTGAGTTATTGTCCGCTTCAATTTTAATCGGGGTTTGCCAGGATTCCGAAGTCTTCCTCACGCGAAAATTTCCCTTAGAATATGTCAGCGCGCGAGGACGACTTTAAGCTAAATATTACTGAACACTAATACAGCAACACTTATAGTAATAATAAATTTGACGCATTACAGTGGGAAAAGCACACATGTCAATACACAGGAGAATTCATGCTCATACAAAGGGAATTCATGCTACCTACCTTAATATCTTCGTATACGGTAGGAGTCCGGCTCAACTTAAGAAATTATCTGCAAGAAATAATGAAACAGTCAGTCAAATTAACGAACTGCTGGTACCTTGCTTAGTTTCTGGCAAACAATTGTTGAGCGCCACGTGTCCACCCTTTCATAAGTTATTTGGACAGTTCATGCCGCGGGATTGGTTCCGTGCGGACTTTCATCGTTGGTGGCACGAGCAAAGCCATCGGTGAACCAAGCGAGAGTCGGCGAGCGAATGGCGAGCCAGTGAGAACGAGAGCCTGCACGGACGCTATTGTTTTCTGAATACAGCCCCTCCGAAGGTGTGAAGAATTTGACAACTATTAACCAGTGAGCAATCATGACAGCAGATTGCACGTGCAGGCGGTTAGTTTGAATTATGCAAACACCTCTTGTGTTTTGCCGCTCAGAACGTTTGATAAATCTTTGACATCTTTTAAAGATGTCTATTGAGCCCCCCCCTACCCCCCCCCCCCCCGAGCCCCGGGACATTGGGGAAATTTAACATTTACCCAGTGTTAAACGATGGCTTATTTCCCCGCCCCCGGGGTCAATAAGACTGTTAAATGTCCCGTATAGCGGGGACATCCGAACAGCGGACTGAACCAACAAAAAACAACTCAAATCGGCATCGTTTGTCTTGGACACGTTGCAAAGGTCAAACTTTACCTGTTTTTGTTTCTATCAATTAAACGACAGGTTAGACTATACTGGTTTCTTCTGCAATAGTCATTTGCGGCGAAAAGTGGCCTTTAATAAACACTAGTTCATGTACAAGTCGACATTGTGCTGGGCGTTAACGAATCGCTGAAAATCGCTAAAACTGGTATAACATAAATGCATGGGTGTATTTTTAAAATATAAAACGCAATTGTAAAAATACCCTCTGTCAACACATTCAATCCGTATCAACTCCAATATTAGTCACCCATAGCAATTGGCAGGCAACAGCAATTGGGCAGGCAACGTTCCGTAAATATTTATCTAACTATTCTGAAATACTTCCAGAACTTTAATTCAGAAGAAACTATATATCTACTTGGTTTTAAAAATATTCTAGCAAACTTTGATTCAATCCGTATTAACGGTGATTAACAAATTCGAAAAGAAACCGATATCAATGAATTAAAACGTACGAACCTCTCTCACCACCAACGTGATCTTGGAACACGAGACTTGGGTTTAGGGAAGGACCATTAGAAAAGTGATGAGAGGTGGGACCGTTTACATCTTACAGGAATTTGTTTTTCGCGTCCATTGCTTTTGCCGTCCCCTGCATGATTTTTGTTTTGTTTTGGGAGGGAGAATACTCTATTGTCACAATCTTATTCTTGACAATACTTAAACGGGCTTCAAAATAAACGAAGATTTTTTTATCTCAGTTTCACACAGTCGTTTAGCAACAAATTTTTCTACTACCTCATTTTCTCTTGGTGATACTCACTTATACTTTATCTTGTTTTTTATGCACACTGACGATTATTCAACCCAAGTTCGATTTGCCACATCTAGTTTCAAACAACTTGATATGTTGCAAATTAATTAAAGCCACAATCCGACGGATGCGCTATTCGTAGGAGAAAAAATATTCAACCGTCATTAGATTTTAAGTATGATTTTAATTTCTTTTCAGTTTGCGAGAAACATCTGACTTGAGTTGACAATATAGCAAAGCATTGTTCCCATTGTTTTGTTTTACTTTAAACAGTTTATATCGATTAGTAGAAATTATAAACTATTTTTAATGCATGTACTTAGTATTTTTAAATTGTCGAGCATTTTGAACATGAGCCTCTGGCTCGGAAGATGGTGCAAACACTTCCCGCGTCTTCGGCATTAAGTAAATCTAATTTAATCTAATTTAATTTTAATTGTTACATTATGTGACAACACACTGTTGGTAAGTTTCCTTTGTAGATCCCGTTTATATTGCACCTGTTATAGTTTTTAAACGCACAATGCCTTGCTGAATCTCTAGGACATTTTCTTTTCACAATCTATCAAATATTAGTATAAATCTACTAGCGTTCTATCACGAATGCCGTTCTCTAATTGGCTACGCTACTCACTATCTATTCTGTGATAGATAGTGAGTAGCGTAACAGTGTGCGCTTGTTAACAAAATGACGGCCGTTTCTCGGCGTTTTCGAAGTGTTGAGAAGAGGATTTAGATTAAGTTTTGAACGACTAGTAGATTTATACTAAAACAATTAGATTATTCGCTCTCGATTTCTATCGCGCGATAGAAATCTCGAGCTCATAATCTAATTGTTAATTAGATTTGTTATCATAATTTCGTTAATTGAATACAAACACAGAATCAATAACCAGTCCGTGATACAGTCAATATTTCTCAGTATTCCAAACTTCGACTTTTCATATCACAAAAGCAGCATACTGCTAAAGTAGTTAAAAACTACCGTAGCAAATCACTGATGTGGGGAGATGAATTCAAAGCCTCAATATTTTAACGACTGAAAGAAACAGAAATTCATGTGTTGTATCTAAATCAAACTAGAATTATGAATAAACGTGCACATCAAACCTTGCCCGTTCTCGGGAATCATGAGTGGGGTATATTTCTAAGTCAGTGGGATAATTTTAAGTCATGTATATAAATAACTGTGGGTTCTTGTTTCTTTTGAATAAAGAACTGAATTTTTGAATAAAGAACTAAAAATTACCTTTGTGACACCCTGATGTTTTCTTATTGAACTGAACCATCTTTTCACACAGTTATACAACTCTCTACTAGTGTATCTAAAAGATAGTAATGCTGCGGCACATTCTGCTGATATTGACATATTTTACATAGTCATTAATCTATCTGCGCGTTCCAAGTCTAACATTATAATCCTTATTTCTTAAAGTAGTGTCAAATTGTGGTGTGTAACCTAAACTCTGTCCTCAGTTGTATGCATCAACTTCATGCATCATGACGCATCGATGGCGAGGTGTTACAAGGATCATGACAATAAATCACGTTCACGTACACACACGATACACATCTACCTCCCCTTTACCAGAAAATCGAAAAGATGAAAATCGAAAGATGTGGAAATTGGAGGAGCATACAGAAATCTCACTTATAAATTCTGTACTGGTACGT
>JAHPZR010034776.1:0-5000 GCA_019787425.1 Platygyra sinensis
AAAATAGAGCTATCTCATCCAATTTGCAGCTCAGACCATTGAAACCATGTAGGATGATAGTCCTACAGGAAACACCCCTATAGCTATTAAAAATTATGTTCCCATGGTAACTCATTCTTTTCCAGTCCCCACCTAGTTAATTTCAATATGTTAGTCCCCTACTGAGTAACTTCCACTACCCTGTTAACTCTGATATTTCAATTACTTTCAATACCACCCAGTTCCTGCTGTGGCTCTGGCAGGTATTCTCCAAGTCAGTTGTAAAGTTACAATAGAAACAAAAAACAAAAAACAATACTGTTCTGAATACGTGGGGACGGGGAGCGTTGCGTGACTCCAGCCCGAGCGGCTGCAAAGGAGTCTAATAACAAACAAGTGTGGCCCAGAACTTCAGTCATCAGTGTGATTCATTCTCCTGCACACAGCTCCCACATTTCCTCTTTGAACGAGCTACTTCATTCATTGGTTTTTAAAAGAGAAGGTCACTCCAAAACACTGTACATTTTTTGTCAACTTTGATAAAAAATTTAGCCATTCACTGGCAAATTTCACCCAGTGAAGTGCAGGTTTTCGTTATGAAATTCGTCTCCAAAGAAACCCAAAATTCGATATCCTTGTCGCCATTTTGAACAGTACTCAGCAAGGTTGCGTTTTCGTGACGTCATTCGGTCCGAGAGATCTTGTCCAAATGGCTTCCGACAAGCCGCTCAAATACCACACTGGGTTCTGGCTGCTCTTGAATTGGCGGCGTCCTCCTGTCTCCCTTTCGAGACGAATTTCTTCTGGATAGGGGGCACTTTCAAGGCTGAAACTTCTTTGAGTGAAAAGGCTGAATATTTTCTTCCAATAAGCGAAGACAGAAAAGTAGTCTTTTTGTATTGACCTTCTGCTTCAAGACAAGAGATCAGTAACAAGTCATAAGTATACCATCAGACCCAGTAAAATTAGACAGGAAGCGGGTATAGCGTTTACATCCGCCAGCCTTGAGAAAATACAGGTGCCAGAAAGACAACTTTTTCCTTGGGTGTCATGAGCTTAGTCTAACGAGCTCTAGTGTGTGCTCTACCCTTTATGGTCAAGCTGTTCCTCCTTTACATATAATGAATTATTAAGTTTTACATGTATTTCCGAAACGGTCCATTAAGGAACTGTGTCACGGATTTTAGGCAGTTTTTATCACAAGAAAGTGGCCAACAGATAGATGGAAATATACAGATATCCACTGAAAACAGGCAAGGGACATTTCAATAACACAGCAAATACAAAAGAAAGTACGCAGATGGGCAAAATTTAAAGAAGATTAAAATGGATTGCATGATGGGTTTTTGAACTGTCAGGCTGAATAGTTTTTAAACTTTATCTTGTTTGTCACGTTAAATTAAAACGCCCAGGAATTTGTTTGTAATGAAGCTCTGGCTTTGTCATTTAGATCCACAGAAGTAATTTAATTCTTCGGTAACATTAAGTTTAATAGCGAGTACTTGGTAAAACGTAGTAAAATAGACTAAACTCTGTTGTGACACAAACTCTTTTTTGTGTCTTCCTTTTTTGTTCGTAATGAAACGACATGTAGTGAAAGGCAGTTTTGCGGCAACTAAATCTGTGGAATTTTTTATTGAGTGCATGTAGGACGCTGTTTCAGTCACGAAGAGCAGTTTACGCCTGGATCATGGACTGCTGATAATCTGAAGATGAATTGATCATACATCATGGATGATGCCTGAGAGTGACTGGCTGATAAGTTTTATATGTCTACCGAATAGTTTATCTACCAGTGATAGGTTGGATAATTATCTCTTACTTCTAAGAATAAGTGTATTGATTAGTGAAATTGGACTGTGTGGCAAGCAGTATTTCAAAGGAGTCATGATGCGATAGTCAAATTGCCTACCAAAAGAAGGAAACTTGAAATTAAAACCGTAGAAAAAAGCACTAGAAGTTTACCATCACTATCAGAAGCCCATTACAAGGAGCCTGCAACTCCCATAATAAGCAAATGCCTCGGTATTTTTACAGACCAGTCTATTTTTAGATATTTTCCCCGCGAAATACGCCGTTTCCAGTGTACACGAACACTCTTCGGGTAGGATAAAACAATGCGGCCTCACGTGAACGTGTCGACATTAGTCCCTGCTTGCAGTTGGTCAATGAGGTTCTTGTGGGGAGCTGAATTCGAGATAAATTCAAACTAAAAATAGATCGATCTGTGAATACGCCGTGACAGGAATATGGAGTAGTTGTAGGCTCCTAGTGATGGGCTACTTTCACTATTTAGGAATAAGGATGGTTAGGACTGGGAAAGACTGTGTTTTCAAATCTGCAGTCTCTCTGTCACGTAACGCAACGCTCTCGGGAGAAAGGAGCCTTCCTCCCAAGAGCGAAACATTGCGTGACGGGGAAATGAACAGAACGGGACTTTTCACTGGCTCTATGTGAAGGGAAAAAAAGTGTTATTTTCTTTGCTTAATTGCTACCTCTGATGAATTATTGGTTTCATAGGCGCGGCAAGAAAAAACGACCAAACAGTACCTCAATATTTATCTTTACGATCTGGAAACCCGCCACGAACTTCATAGTCGTTCCAACAACAATGCAGATGGTATTTTTATCGAATGTCACTCAGTATTCATTATAATTCACATGTTACCAGTTGTTGTTCACGTACAGTGCGGTTAGCATAATATTCAATCTTTGGTACGTAATATTTGTAGTAAATTGTCGAATAGAAGTTTCTAAGTTTATTTAGAGGCAGTTATGTCGAAATGATTTTTAAATCTTCTCAAAAACGTCTATCGATTATTTGTGAACTTTGCAGTTGTCGAAGGAAAACAGTGGCGGTATGTAATTGTTTTATGCATGCAGTTCCACATATTGTGAATATCGCGGTAACTTACGAAGATCTTGTAGCTATATCATAATATGTATGAGAGGAAAATAACACAAGGTTCTAAAATGAAGGTTTTATTGAGATCACAACATCTTCAGAACATAGCGGACGTAAAAAGACTTACACTTACGGACTTAACTTTAACTGCGATAACGAGTATACCGTTGTACTGCATATTAATCTTTATTTTTTGTATTGTACACCAGAGATATGTGTTGTAATATTAATTTTTGTTTTTTTTTCTGATGTGGTACTACAGAATAAAAAGATATTTTATCATGGTCCAAACTTGTGTCAGTTTACTGAAACTGAAAAACCTGCTTGCAAGACTCTTTTGCAGATACCATGCAAATGACGAGTACCAGACAAGAAAATAAAGAAGGAAAAAATTGACGTGGAACACCGCCACCTCCCTGTCAACACCACTAACTAGAAGTTCTTTTATACTCATAGCAAGAGTTTGAGACTGGCAGTTACCTTTAATAGGCATGCGTACTAGGTGGGTGTTTTAGTTACCTGTAATGAACTGTATGTCGTACACTGAAAGTAACCGACAACTTCGTCAAGGGTGACCTGAAGTTTAAACCGAAGTTCAAACTTCCGGTTCTCCGACGCGGACGTATTTATTACTTGTATGTCATGAATGTAAGTAATCGATAACTTTGTATCGAGGAACTCGAGGTTTAAACCGAGTTTACCCGACTCGAAGTTATCAGTTACTTACAGTCAAAACATAGAAGTAACCGATACTTCTAGATCTGTGTCGGGGATTCCGAATTTTGCGCTTCGGGTTTCCTGGCACGAAATTATCGCTTACTTACAGTCAGGACATACAGTACATCAGTGGAACTGGGACACTCACTTTATACGCATGCGTATTAGAGGTTCAGTTCGGTACCACAAGGATGATAACACCAAACTCTCGCTATAAGTACAAAAGAAATGCTAGTTAGTGGTGGGGAGGTGGCGGTGTTCCACATCAATTTTCGCCTTCCTTCCAAGGTTCACAATTTTTCTTTGGTCACTTCTTAAAACTGGTCATTTTCAAGGCATCTATAGGATATTGATCACAAGTAAACCTTACATACAAGAAGGGTTCCCGCCAAAAGACTTAGAAATTTTTTATTCTAAAATATGATACCAAACGCGCATGCGTGCATGCAAGTTGTACCATGAGGACGAGAACTCAAAACTCTGGCCTTTAAGTATAAAAGAAATGCTAGTTGGTGGTGTGATTCGCGGGGAGGTGGTGGTGTCCAACATCAATTTTTGCCTTCCTTCCAAGAATAACTTCAGTTTCTCATTGGCCTTTCCCCACATTGGTCATCTCAAGGACACCTGAAAAAACATACAAATGCTTCCCACTCGTGAAGAGACTTAGAATATTGTTCCAAAAGCACATGTTCCTAGCAATGCCAACTTAGACTTGTACATGCAAATATTTCCCACCAGTGAAGAGACTTAAAATATTATTCCAAAAGCACATGATCGCAACAACTTAGACAATAAAAGCACCAAAACCTGGCCCAATTCAAAACCACTCGTAACGAGATAGCTTTCATAGCCGGACCTTTTCACGTTTTTGCACTTGAATGGCATTAACCGGTTAAAATCTTTCTAGTTCTGTACCTAAACTTCCCTAGACCCTTGGAAACCTGGGTTTGTCGAATGTCTTGATATTTACGAGATAAGTTTACGCATAGTACATATATTAACAATACGACTTACCTTAATTTGCCCATCGCGTTCACGGGAATCTTGCAATACCCTTCATGACGTCCTTAAAAGCCACCTCAAACTTTTGAGCTGCTCGCTCTTCAAGCCTACAGGAAACAGAAAGTAATAGGAAGAGGTTAATCCTATCCGACAGTCATTGTTAACTTTTCGTATAAATTAAAATAAAAGGCAAGAATAAGCACAAATAAGATACAAATTGTGCCGTTCTACTCTTCAGATCTTTCTCTTGCGCATCAACGCTGATTTTATACTCTCTTAAGCGCAAATAATCAGCTGCTTAACCTTCTCTACGACCAATGGTGATAAAATAGGATTTTGTTATCTCGGAAGGTTGCGACAGATGTAAATATAACATTTATAATTGTTTGCTTGTTCC